>JAQGAE010004528.1:0-12621 GCA_034696685.1 Julus scandinavius | reverse complement strand
GACTGCGATGAGGGAGGTAAGCCGTTTGTAAAGACCGGAGGATTCTGCCATAAAGACAGGATGTCCCGACACTGCCACTACAGCAGGTCCATGCCACCACACCTCAGAGAAGGCATAAAATGCCATGCTGTTCACCAAAAGTGTGGGTGCCGGGCGACGAAGTCAGCCACCGGTGCGGGACAGTGCGCAAAAACACTCGTTAATGCCACCATTTCTTTCCCTACAATAGTCCTCAATGATGTGGCAGGACAGAGAGGGTCATGCTGACCCCTCATATCCCAAGTAAGGCATGAATGCTGCAATTGACGTCAAATGAAAAATTTTTTGGCAGACTACCAAAATTTTCGAGAAAAAATTTTTTAAGCCTTGTGCTTAAGACTGCTTACGGCAAGGTAGCATTTGATTGGTTTGCTTGCGTAATCGTTCTAATTGACTGTAACAATGTTTCTTTGTAGGTAACAATGTTCTCTTTATTGAATTGATGGTTTTTCGTGTGCAAGCTTTTGTGGGGTAACTTTTCAGGTATACAAACAAGCTCTTTGGACATTATGCATTGTGGGGAAAACATTTGGTGAGTGTAACAATGTTTGTGCGTTTGTAATAATGATTGCTTTACTACTGTCAAGCTTGAACTTCAGGCTGCAGCCGCACAATCACGAACGCACACGCGATTCTGCGAAATAACTTCTTTATTCGAACAAAAACTACGGCAACGTCGCCAGACTGCTAATTACTTGTGGGACTTATAAATTACAAACAAGAATAACAAAACTTTACATCGGTAACTCAGAGGCTGACCAACTTGGTCAGGCCCTAAACTCGAACTCCTCGTCCCCTGGCTCAGGTCTTCTTTATAACCCTTTTTACCTCCTTAATGGCGTCCTGGGCAGGCACGCGCCAAGCATACTGAGCAGTTCAATCGATTTTCGCGCACTCACCGTGAATTCCTCGCATTCCTGCCATACGCGGGAATGTTCCTTCTCGCCATACGCGGGAATGTCCATTCCCGCCAAACGCATAAATGTTCCTGGGGATCGTTACACCCCCTCCTAACTGGAGGGCACTCTGTACCTGACAATACCAAAGTTAATAACAACAACAACAACAATTCTAGAAAAACGAAAAAAAAAAAAAATTTCCGACACACGCAACTGCGCTTGGATAACGCGGCTAGTCCCTAGAATTTTAGCTATGGCACATTAACTGATCCTCGTCCTTCCGACGACGGGCTAAATGACGACGGCTACAGCGATCGATGGAGGCACTCATTGCCAGTTACACCGCTTGTGGCTGCGACTCCGGAAAGACTAAATCCGGAGGCAATTCGTGGACTCCCTTCGGTAACTTCACGATTACGGCCTGATGAACTGCCTTTTGCGGCCGCTCGGCTACTGGTACGTCCCACACCTCCTGCAGGACCACTTCGGGCTCCCGCGGATGCGGAATCCACGCTCGCTCTACCACTTCTGGCCGTCCCTCACACCTAAGGCTATGCTGCCCCCCGGCGAATGGGCGCTGACTCTGCACTTCCGGCGAACATCCCGGCCGGGCCCTTGACGCTAGCAGACCACCTGGTGGCCGTACCGCACGATTTTGACCCGGGGCTCGTGTTCCCACTTCTGCTGCCGTCTAAAAACCACGTTCCCGACCGGCTGGTTGTCCTACTGGCGGCTTCCACCGGCCGACTGGTCCCGACGCCACGGCCCCATGTCGACGCCCGAAAGTGTCCCCGACACCGAACGGTGACGCCCATTCTCTGTAAACGTCACAGTCATCGTAACTGACGAGGTCGCCGAATCATGCGCAATTTAAAAAGAACTTAAATGAACAAACGCACTTGGCAAGCGATAAATAACAGTGCCAATAGGCCTCCTAACCAGAATTCCACGTATCCCCATCTCTTCCATGCAACACGAACATCCCTCCCACTAATCCACCATAAGACCCCTTACGAAAATACTGCATAATTAAATTAACGCATTGACTTACCTAAGCTAACGTGGAGGCTACGGGAGACAAAGGAGCATGTGTTTGACCATGTGGCTCAGCTGAAGGTTTAAGCAGGCGGACGAATCCACCATTCGGCGTGCGCCAGGGTTAGGAAGGATACCGCGCGTGCACTAACTGCAACCAGGTTTTGGAGCCAGTTTCCATTCCGCGCGACTGCACTGCCCCGCCAACGGATAATCATGACATTGCCGTATCACGTCCTCCCTCATCTGTTCAGATACTACTAATAACAACCTAGGCAGGTCCGAAGGGCTATAAAAATACAATACCTCCCCAGCGTCACATACCCCTAAGGGGAACTGACTTCTCCCCCTGCGTTGTCCCACAGGACATCTAGGTAGCGGTCACCCCGCTGCTGTTCCGCCATATCAACATAAGTGTGCAATAAATAAACATAAGCATCGTCCTCCCCTCCCAGGGGAATCTCTGATCTCAAGATCGGATACCTACTTAGACAATCACCGTCCTTGTGTAACCCTCCCTTTTTATACTGGACGTCATATACAAACTTCTCCATACGAGCCGCCCACCGCCTCAAGCAATTCGACGGATTTTTTAATGACCGTAAGTAACACAGGGCATGATGGTCAGTAACCACTGTAACCTTATTTAAAAATAGGTAATGTCGAAACTTCTCCGCCGCCCAAACAATCGCCAGGGCCTCCAGCTCAGTCACGGTATACCGGGTTTCCGCAGGCAATAACGCCCGAATAGCAAAAGCTAACACCCGTTGCATTGGCTTCTCCCCCTGATACAGAATGCCGCCCAATCTCACACTCGAGGCATCGATATGCAGCTAAAACAGGGCCCCTGGGACAAACATCGCCAAAATAGGGGCAGTACACAAGGCCTACTACAATCGGACAAAACTATCCTCGCACAAGGCTGACCACACAAACGGAACAGTCTCCCGGGTCAACTCAATTAACAGTCGGGCCATCGCAGCGAACCCCTGCACGAACCGCCGGTAGTACCCACATAGCCCCAGGAAACTTTTAACTGCTTTCCATATCATAGGATGTGGGAAATTCCTTACAGCCACTATCTTATCCGGGTCCGTCGCTACCCCCTGTAAACTAACAATGTGTCCTAAATATTTTACTTTCTCAAACCCAAAAAAACACTTTGAGGGTTTTAACCGGTTGTTATGATCCACCAAGAGATTTGAAACTATGTGGTCAACCTATATAAAAAAAATCGGAAATGTTAGACCGAACACAATAATATCATCCAAGTATACTAAGCAGGTTTCCCATTTTAATTTTAAGAAAACCTGATCCAGGCCACGTTGCATGGTCACAGGTGCGTTACACAGCCCAAAGGGCATCCGAGTAAACTCGAAATGCTCCTCCGAACTTGAAAACGCGGTCTTCTCACGATCGCCTGCCGCCATCGGCACCTGCCAATACCCGGACATCATATCAACAGTTGCAAACCACGCCGACCCCTGCATGGCGTCCAGCGTGTCATCAATACGGGGCAGCGGGTAACTATCTACAATCGTGTTCTGGTTCAGCTTACGGTAGTCCACACAAAACCTAACTGTGCCATCCTTTTTCCTAACCAAAACTACTGGGCTAGCATACCGACTCTTACTAGGGGCCACCACTCCCTGGTGCAACATCTCCTATAACTCTTGCCTAATAATCTCACCCACCCTAAGGGACGAACGCCTCAGCGGCACATACACCGGAGGCCGCCCCCCCGTATCCACAAAATAGGGTGGCAAGTCACTCCTACCTAACTCCTGAACCGACAACGCAAACGCCCGCCGAAATGTGTGAAGCAACCGTCGCAACTCCCTTCGCTGGGCCTTAGACAATGTTGGTCCCAAATTTAACAATGAATTTAACAAAGTATTATCGCCATCATACGCCATCTCACTGCCCAAAGCTCCGGTGTCTCCCGATACGTCCACTGAAACCAACTCAGAGTCGTCCACAGCGGATATGGATGCAATTAACGTGCCCCCGTCCAAGGAGAGGGCCTTTGCTGTCAAATTGGCAACCTGAAACACACAGAGCAATTGATCATTCACTGTCATAACACCACGCGCCGCCCGCGCTGAAGCACCCTCCAACGGGAGCGCTTCGATTAATACAACATCACCTTTACGGACTAGCTCGGGTAACACACACATAACGGTAGACACCGAACACAGCGGCAAAGTCACCGGCTGAACCAGCCGAATCGGTAGATGCAACAATCAGCTAGCCCGCTGACCCTGTGACTCGTCCTTTATTACTGTAACCGGTGAAACCGGCTGTGCCACCTTCGTCAACGAAATTCCGTCAACAGTCCCTGGCTGCGCAAACAGGAACTTTTCCAACGGCGCATCCTGATAGCAAAAGGTTCGCGACGTGGGTTTTTTCAATATTCACGGTCCATCTGCTGAATCGATAATGACTCAAGGCCCGTCCGCCGTTTGTGTTTTTCGTGTTTTTTTTGGAAACATGCAAGTAGCCCGTCCGCCTTTGAACATTTATTCGCGTTTCTATCGACACTAAAAAAAAATTTGTGGCCCAACCACAGCTCAATTTTTTTTCGGGATTTTTTTCATCTGCGGCCCGACTGCCTTTTTCTACGAATAAAGGCCCATCCGCATTGAGAATTTAAAATGATTAACGGCGAAAAATTTTTTAAAAATGATTATTTTGATTTGGGTCCTCGCCCTAAAATAGTTTTTCACGTTTATGGACAACAATTAAATTGTAAAGAGGACGGCAGCGCGAATCAATATTAGCGGCCTGTCCGCAAATAACGAAAAATATTTTTGAGTGGCTAGTCCGCCGCTTGTTCATAAGGGTGGATTTGTTTGCGGCCCGTCCGCCGTTAGCTGTAAATTAGCAGCCCGTCCGCCATTATATGACTGGCGGCCTGTAAATCGGATTTACCGATAGGCCTATTCGTCGGGTTTTTTTTTGGCGGCCGAGTTATAATTGACGGCCCACTCGTCACGCGGTTGTTATCTTCAATCCCGGGCATTTATCTTTGAACACACCTGTCAGCCGCATCTTATTTGTGGCCCGCCGGCTAATTAAAAGAAGAAATTTTCGAGGCAGGCCTGACGTGAAATGATCGGCGACGTGTAAATTTAAAAGGCACGCTCACGAATTTTCGTAAATTTTGTTAAAAATGCCTGCAATATAAACTGGCGACGCGATTCGCGAAACAAATATTCCGGTTTGGTAGTTTTTGCGAATTACTAGCTCAATGGAAAAGCTCCAAGCTCCAGTAGACCTAGAACGGTTCCACGTCACAAAACTAGACGGCACAAATTATGCAACATGGAGGGAGGAGCTGGAGATGGCCCTCGCAAATCGGCCATTTTGGGCGACTGACCCTTTTTGTTCACTTCTTCTTGGGCCACCGACAGGGCAGGATGTGCTACTCTTTCCTTTCCCGTCTCCTGAAATGTAATACGTTTTTGTTAACGATTATAATGACGAATAAAACCAAGGATCAAAAAGTGTAAATGTCTCTTTTCGTTTGATTAACGTGGATTTGGGAGCCGTCAAATGTCCGGTTCATCTATGAAAGAAAGAATCATCAAATGCAACCAATTTAGTGCGATGACAGAAATCCCACATTAACAATGCGACCTGCTTGAGGTGCTGCAACACACGAAACCGATGAACGGCCGAACGACCACCAATCACAACTACGGCCTCCGTTTCACCCATAAACTGGATGTCATGCTGAGAAACATTAAACAGCCGTCGCAACAGCCGACCTGGTAACAGTGACAATTAAAAGTACGCCAGCAGATCCGCTGACGACACTTAGACCACTGCCCCACTATCCAAAGTCATTACCGCCGAGCGGCCCCCGATGGACACCATGACCGAGGGCGAGGGTGACCACTAATCCCATATCCCGTCCAGCATCGCCCCAAGTGCCGCTTCTGCCGCTGTCGTCGGCCCAGGTCCCGCCACTGGTGACCCTCCGGTTGGGACAACCTGCTCGTGTACGGACGCGACAACGTTTTTCTTCGGACAATCTTGACGAAAATGGCCCGACTCGCCACACGACCAACAAACCCCCCGCGGGGAGTTGTTTTCATAACGCGCGCGTCGCCCGAAGTCCGCTGAGATGCACGTCCCCGACGAGCTGGGGCCGTCAACACCTCAGCCCCACTAAAACAATGCGACTATTCCAGGTCAACTAAGCCTAGCCACAGATCGTCTAACGTCGAGAACCGCCGTCCGCCGAGAGCCAGATGGTAAAACGGCAACACCCCTGCCAGAATAACTTGAATGGTATTCGACACTGGTGTCGCCGGATTCAGGGAATGAGCTATGGATGACATCTCGATTAAATAGCTCTGCACCGGCTCATTCTCCCCTTGCTTTCCAGTCATATAGTGTTGCCATCCCCGCGGACTGTACGACGACGAACCAAAAAATCGACGCAACCGGGCCACCAACTGAGGCCACTGTAACGCAAGTATATTAAGGCTATGCTTCGCGAACCACTTTTCCACGTAGCCTGTAAGTTGGCTCCTCAGCCGCCGAGTGTACATTCCCAGAGGCAATCCCTCCGCCTGGACCATGCCCTCGAAAGCCAATAGGAATAAAGCACAGTCCTCAACACCATTGTACAAAGTGCCTGGTCCGTGCGTGTTAAACATTTACGGCCCCGGCTCCCCAACACTCTGCCTCTTGGAAATGTCAATTGTAGTTTTCGGATACATAAATGGCCTCCCGAGCGCGGTCGCTCATGTGATCCATCGCCCACGGCGCCTCTAGCGTGCGCCAAGAGGTGATCCGTTGACCCCCCACGCCTGCAGAGCCAACTGCCACTGGGTGGGGGATCAAACACCAGACGTACACCATTGGTCCACCTCAGGCGTCGAAAACGCCATGGCCTCAGGCGGCCCTAATACCGGGTCCCGCGGAGACAAAGTAGCTATTCATTGGCACGCGCTTTCCTGCGGATTAGCAAAAGGTCCACCCGATCACTGGAATCCATGATTCCTGAAGAAAAAGACGAAAGAAGAAGAGAAAAAAACCTATGACAGGAATTACAGCTTTACACTGTAAAAACCAGAACCTCCACCATGTCAAGCCCGAACTCCAGGCTGCAGCCGCGCAATCACGAACGCACACGCGATTCTGCGAAATAACTTCTTTATTCGAACAAAAACTACGGCAACATCGCCAGACTGCTCACCCACTTGTGGGACTTATAAATTACAAAAAGAATAGCAAAACTTAACATCTGAAACTCGGAGGCTGACCAACTCGGTCAGTCTTCAAACTCTAACTCCTCGTCTCCTGGCCCAGGTCTCCTTTATAACCCTTTTCACCCCCATGGTGGCGACCTGGGCAGGCACGCGTTAAGCATACCGGGCATTCCAACCGATCCCTGCGCTCCTACCGTGCATTCTACGCATTCCCGCCATGCGTGGGGATGTTCCTTCTCGCCATACGCGGGAATGTCCCGTAACAATGTTTGTGTACGAGTAACAATGCTTTTGTTTCTTTTTCCCTTCAATTTTTTTATTTTTTAAGTATTAGTGCTTGTGGGTGTATTACAAGCAACCAAACATGTTCCTCGAAAATGATGCATAATGGGCGACATCGTATGCTGCATGTAACAATGTTTGCGTGCGAGTAACAAAGTTTTTTTTCAACAACGTGATTGTTTTCTGGGTAAAAGTGTTTGTGGGTTTATTTGCAGGTAAGCAAAAATATTATTTTTAACAACAACACGTATTGTTGGTGACAAGCTTTGGTGCATGTAACAGTGTTTTCGAGCAATGCACATGACTTTGGCAAACAACGTTCCTAGCATGCTTGTGTTTAACAAGTAATTTATTGCAAATAAAAATTTTATGTTCAAAAACATGCAAACGCTTTTCTAAATTCGAACGTTGCACACTGAATGAATCACATGAAACACAGAAAATTATGCTAGGTGCTAATGATTTACAATGCATTACCGACATTTTTATACAAACTTAAGATATTTAAATTAAAAATTTAATGAAAAGAGTGACCTATTTTAATATAAAAACTTAATTACATGTACTTACATAAAAAATATAACAAAGAATTATCGCAATTACATAAGTTGTGCAACATATTCATCAAATAAAAATATAAAAAATAATTTAAAAGTCAGCAACTTACAGTGAATAAGCCATGTCAGGCAGCTAAAATGTTAAATTTAGCTAAAAACTTTGGAAAGCATGAGCAAATTATTATCATTAAAAACGTTATTACACGCAATAAGATAAAAAATAAATTTTGAATCAACAAAGAAATGTATTTTAAATTTTTACGCAATGAATGTATGCTATACAGGAGTGAAACTTATAAACCTCAGTAACGATATGAGCAAACAATTATCAATAAAAACGTTATAACATGCAGTTAGTTGAAAGGTTATTTTTTTAAAACAAATTAAGTAATAACTTTTAAAATTTTATGCAAAAAAACGCATGCTATAAAAAAAAAACGTTCAAAAGTCAGAAACTTGCTGTGAATTCTAAACGCCGTGTTGCATTTAGCTCTAAACTTTTAAATGCATGAGCAAATCATTATCAATAATAATGTTATTGCATGCAGTTAGTTGAAAAGTTTTTTTGAAACACGAATAGTAATGAATTTTTAAAATTTACGCAAAAAATGCATGATATAAAAAATGAAAACTTTAAAAAAGTCGGTAACTTTCTGCGAATTCTCAATGCCTTGCAGCAAACATGCGGCATTCAGCTCCAAACTTTTGAATGCATAAGAAAATTATTATTATTAAAAACGTCATTACATGAACCTCATTAAAGTTTTTTTTAAATGAATAAATAATGTAATTTAAAACTTTATGCAGCAAACGTATGCTTTAAAAAAATAAAAAGCAAAAAAAAGTCAGAAAGTTATCATGCATTCTCAATGCCGTGAAGCAAACATGTGACATTTGACGTAAACCTTTTAAGAAATGAGAAATTTATTATCATTTGAAACGTTATTCCATGTGCCTTATTAAAAAGTTTTTAAAAAAAAATTAATAAAAGATAAAAAAAAGGAATAAAGTAACGTAATTTAAAATTTTATGCAACAAATGTATTCTGCAAAAAATTTAAAATTTAAAAGGTCGGTAAGTTATCAGAATTTCACAACATCGTCCAGCATACATGCAAAACTTAACGTAAGACTTGGAAGACAAGTATTTTAAAATAAAATGTTACTGTTGTTATGTCAGGTAAAAATCACAAGCTGAATGTATGAAGGTAGGACAAGTAAACAATGAATAAGGGAAAAAAAAAAAAGTTTTGCAAAAACCACTTTTCTTTTAATATCATTTAGAACATACCTGTAATAAAGTATGTATTTTTAATGAAGATAATGCGCCACAAATATATGTTGGTATTGATGCGTTAACAATTTTCATGAAGTGAAATCTGTTATTAATGCATACATATTTATTCTGCAAACAAAATGTTTTCCAAACACTCAACCATCGCTATGACTTAGCGAAAGCAGCATGTCATTTTTACAAGGGCCCATAGACATGGCACGTCATTAACACAAGTCTGCAGCCAGGGAAACCAGACATTTTTTCCTGGTCGTCTTTCGCCAAGGGCCACAGCCCATGTGATTTCGAGAACACCGTCCGGCAAACAGAAAAGCCAAATCCCCAAAGGCCCATACACTTGGAACTCTAAAACAAAGTGACTCGCCCGTTTAGTTGCATACAAATCTTCCAGTCATAAATTACGAGTCTACATAGATCGCAGTGTAAAGGCCGCTCTACTAAATACGACACTCCAACCGGTACCAAAAAAGACGAGGAAGGTTGGCACTGGACTATGTGCCGGAACGAAAGTTTCCTCCTTGAAATAGGGCATGACCAGCAATGAGCCACCCACTTGAAAGAAGCAAAACATTGCAGATCGCTCTGAAGGCATGCTCTCCGAATGAAGCGAACACATCTCCTGGCATTGCTGCCCAATAATCGAGGCACGAATCGTGTGACTATTATGGATATCGACTTAGAGGCGTTCAGTCGTAATCCTTTGTTTGGTAGCTTCGCACCACTGGCCCCTCGTCAAAGCACAAGGACCACCGGTCCGAACCTGCGGTTCCTCTTGCACTGAGCAGGATTACTGTTGTACTAACGATTCATCAGTAGGGTAAAACTAACCTGTTTCACAATGGTCTAAACCCAGCTCACGTTCCCTATTAGTAGGTGAACAATCCAAAGCTTGGTGAATTCTGCTTCTCAATGATAGGAAGAGCCGACATCGAAGGATCAAACAGCGACGTCGCTATGAACGCTTTGCCGCTACAAGCCAGTTATCCCTGTGGTAACTTTTTTGACACCTCTTGCTTTGAAACTCATAAAATTAAAAGGATCGATTCATATTAAAAATCAAGATCAAGCCAGTTTTTGCCCTTTTGCTCTATGCAAGGTTTCTGTCCTCGCTGAGCTAGACTTAGGACACCTGCGTTATCTTTTGACAGATGTACCTCCCCAGTCAAACTTCCCACCTGACAGTGTCCTTGGTGGGGATCATGCCTCCGAACCCACTGCTAAAGCGCTAAAAAGCACAAGAACAATTGATGTGGGACGTCGCGGCACTTTGCACCAGAAGGGAGAACCTAAACCCCCGCTCGGAGGGTAGGTTCTGCTCTCCACTTTACCGAGGAGTAAAGAAACAATGAAAGAAGTGGTATCTTAAAAGCGACATCCATAAACGAACATCTCCCACTTATGCTGCACCTCTCATTTCTCTTCAAAGAGTCAGACTAGAGTCTAGCTCAACAGGGTCTTCTTTATCCGCTAATTTCGCCAAGCCTGTTCCCTTAACTGTGGTTTTACTAGACAGTAGATAAGAACAGAGGGAATCTCGTTAATCCGTTTATGTACATCACTAATTAGATGACGAGGCGTTTAGCTATTTGGTGGCCTTGCGGTGATCTCCGTTTATTGTTTCCTCGGATAGGAACGTTAAGGATTGTATAGAGTTGTTTCCTTGTCTGCCCATGTCAAGAGCACCACTGCAAGCCAATACGGAGCTCGGGCCAGACGAAACAAATTTCGCTTAGTGTTTTGATTTGATTTTAAAACTCTTTCTTCAACTCCAGTGCGGAAGTAGTGCGTGAGCATCTCCCCACCGACACTTAAGCTTTCAACCCTGATGTCATTATGCAATGCTAACCATGCAAGATGCTTCCCTGAGTGAATGGCAGCTACCGCACCGAGCTCCTTACAATCCATAAGGTTTTTTGTTTCCCGGGCACAGGAAGGGCCACTGGGTCCTGCAGTCACCTGGCACAGTATTCACACAGAGCCCCAAACTAAATGTCCACAAGCACTATGGCGCAACCTCATCATAACAACACCGGGCACTGCCTGACTTTGGATAGGAACAGTACAGGCTGCCACCCTGCTTCTACCAGACAGTGCTTACCATCAATATCGGCAGTTCGACACACTTTACTATTCCAGGAGCCCTCATAATACCGCCTTTACCCCACAAGTGTTATTGTATCATTGGAAGGACACCATCACCGGCTTGTCCACCGCTTGCCACAGATACGCTCCTATCAAAAACTGTGTTGAGTTCTCCATTAGAGGGTTTTTCTCAAAAGCGGTTTAAGGAGCGCATGATATAGGACGAGGCCTAGCACCCCACTCGTGGGTGCCTGCGCTCCGTCAGTGCTGTATGAACTGGTTAGGTTCAGCACTGCATAGTTCAATATTTATTTCAGCAAAGGTGGTGAGTGCAAACCTAAGCCTATCCAGCGGTACCTCGAGGAGGCTGGATGCATGAGTATCACGCGCTACTGGAGGATGATGCCCACATAGCACCATCCCCATGGAACATATAACCAGACTCTGCGGCTCCAGCAAGGGCACAACAAGCTTCCACATGCAGTGTATACCATTACAGAATTCACTATCTTCACTAAGAAGGATCACAACATAGGATATACAGGTACGTCTACCCAGTTCTTTATTATAAACGTAGGCCAAGAAAGTCATAGTATTATGAGGGCATCGGAATAGTGGAGTGTGTCGAACTGCTGATGTCTTAGTAAGCACTGTCTGGTAGAGGCAGGGTGGCAGCCTATCCCGTTCCTATCCAGAGCCAGGCAGCGCCGAGTTGGGATGTGCCCATGGAGTTCCGGGACGTCTTATGTGGGGCTCTGTGTGAATGCCTTGCAGGGGGACACAGAACCCAGGGGCTCCTGTGCCTGGGATGAAAAAACCCCATGGACGGTGTAGGCCTGTTTGGTAGCAGCCACCAATTCCGGGTAAGGAACTTGCATAGGGTGTTGCATGGCAGCCTCGGTAGTGAAAGCTATGATGTTGGTGGTGAGATGCACACACATTAATTCCTCACTGGAGGTTACAAAAGAGTTTTAATAAGGTCAGTGCAAGAGCAAAACTTGTTTGTGTAGCCTGAGCCCCGCTCTGACCTGCAGTGGCGCACTGGACAGGGGCATTAAGGGAACAACTTATCTTTCTATCAGAGGAAACATTAAATAGAGACTGCCGCTAGGCCACCAAATAGCCAAATGCCTCATCATCTAATTAGTGACGCGCATGAATGGATTAACAAGATTCCCACTGTCCCTATCTACTGTCTAGCGAAACCACAGC
>JAQGAE010004527.1:0-12621 GCA_034696685.1 Julus scandinavius | reverse complement strand
ATCCCAGACGTTTGCAAGCAGTACCTCATTAGCATAGGCTTGTTCACTTATGGGAAGGGCTTAGGCAAGTTTACGTGTGATTTTTATCAGGTTTCTTTGTTGTCGTTGTTTTGGAGTGGAGATGTTGTGACAACTAAGTTTTCAAAAGATATTTTTACATATATGTGTTACTAACACAATTTACTTAGGCATTTTATTGGCTATTAGACAACAAGGTGTAATAAATTCAAAAGGAATGATTCATTTTCAGGAGAACATTTGCTTGGAAATCTAACAAGTTGTCATTCTTTGATCATGACTTCTTTCATTTATTTGCTTCCAGAATGCGAGTGCGACTTAACAGGATCACTGAGTTCCATTTGTGACACCTTGGGTGGCCAGTGCCAGTGCAAGACAAACGTAGTCGGTCGTAGGTGTGACCGATGCGCTCCCGGAACATATGGATTTTCACCTACCGGATGCACTCGTAAGCCTTCCTTTCTCTTAGTCAAACTGCGTGAGGACGAAACTTAAGATTTTATTTTTATTTTATCTACCCTTCAGCTTGCGATTGTAACAGTGTTGGAGCTCTAGACAACTTCTGTAATGCCACCACGGGCAAGTGTAATTGTCGGCCAAACACATATGGTCGCCAGTGTGACGAGTGCCGCCCTGGCTATTGGAACTATCCCGACTGTCGCCCCTGTGAGTGCAATGGGCATGCTGACCGCTGCGACCCCAAGACTGGATACTGCATCGATTGCCGTGACTACACGGGTGGCGCCCATTGTGACCGTTGCGAGAGAGGCTTTTATGGAGACCCCAGAAGTGGTTTTAACATAGCTTGTCGCCCATGCCCCTGCCCTGGCATTCCTGGGGAGGGCCACAACTATGGGGAGACCTGCTCACTCGATCCTCGCACGCAGAACGTCATTTGTAACTGTCAAGAAGGACATGCTGGTATGAAAATAGCACAATTTTTTTTTTTTTTTTTTTTTACAAATCTTTAGCAAAGTTGTTTTCTAAATAATATTTTCTAGAATCTATAGGGCTTACTTTTTGTCAGTTGACGGCAATGATTTTTCAGCTAAAACTTTTCAAATGGAATCTTAATTTTTGCCCAATTGTGTTTTCAGGTGAACGCTGTGATAAGTGTGCAAACAATTATTATGGCAACCCGGAGATTCCTGGTGGCCAGTGTCAACCATGTCAGTGCAACAACAACATTGATATTGTTCGTTTGGGCAACTGCGATGCGAAGACAGGAGAGTGCAAAAATTGCCTTTTCAACACAGAGGGCTTCTACTGCGAGCGTTGCAAGCCAGGACACTGGGGCGATGCAATCAATCAAAATTGTATTGGTCAGTGGAGTGGAACCCTTCTTTTTCAAACCTTACATTTGCAATATTTTTGAGTAATTTCGGCTACCAAATTTTCCGTAAGTCCTCGAGTGATAATTTTTTTTTTTCACTGCCAGAGTGCACGTGTGACATTCTCGGAACTGACATCTCTGTGAACTCTGGCTACTGCAATCCTCAGACCGGTCAATGCCCTTGCTTTTCCAACGTAATGGGCATGAACTGCGATCGGTGCTTGCCCAACCATTGGAAATTGGCCAGCGGAGAGGGCTGCGAGGCGTGTGCCTGTGACCCGCTGGGATCATTTTCTGAACAATGCAACGAGGTATGGATTTCAAGTCTTATTTTCTCAGGACTAATATTTTTGTCTTTTTGGTAATGTAATAAAAAATTCTAAAAAACGCTTGTTTATAGATTTGTTTTAAATAATATAAAACCAGTTTTCAGTTTCGCTGGTTCTAGAAGCGTTTATCTGTCTGAAAGTTGTTGCTTTTTTCTAGTTTGATGGTCAATGCACCTGCAAGCCTGGGTTTGGAGGTCGGAAGTGCGACCAGTGCCAAGCTAACTTTTGGGGGGATCCGAGGGTACGGTGTCAGTGTAAGTACATAATTTTAACGAATGCTGTAATCAATATGGCACCTCAACTCATCTTGGATCCCATTATTTTCAGCGTGCGATTGTGATCGCACGGGATCGGAGCACCTGCAGTGTGACCGAACCAATGGCACATGCGTATGTCGTTTGGGCATCGGCGGCCCCAAATGCAACCAGTGCGCTAGGGGATACACTGGCCAGGCTCCTTATTGCAACCCATGTGGCGAATGCTTCGATAATTGGGACCGCATAATAGCTGGTCTTAGAGGTAAGAAAAAATGAGACAAAAGCATACAATTTTACATAATGCTATTTTTATAAAATTGTGTTATTGAAAAATTTTTTGAAAAAGTAATATAATGCTCGTGTTTTTAAAAATACTTTTAATGGTAAAACTTGTCGGGGGATAATAAAAAATTCAGGATGGTTATCAGGAAATGATATGCTACAGTGAACTTGTCATTTTTGTCGACAGATGAAACGTTGCGTCTAGTTGAAGAAGCCAAAACAATTCAGCGCACAGGCGTTACGGGTGTCTACACAGACCAGTTTGATGATATGGAGAAAAAGCTGGATGAAGTTCGAAAAATCCTGGCCCAAGCTAACGTCACAAATGCTGATATTGAAGACTTGCAGACTCTAGTCGACGAGCTGCGCCAGAACCTGACAAAGAGTGGCGATCAGTTGAGAGATGTTGATCAAGAAGTGGAAAACACGACGCAACGCATTTATGACGTCAATCAGCAACTGGCCAGCCTTAAAATGAATGCCAAGAAGCTGCAGGACGATGCCAAGGACCTGGAAGGCAACGCTACAGCTCTGCAAGAGGAGAACGTGGAAGGTAAGAATTTTTGGAATTTGTTATTTATTATATACATGCAGATCACTCAAATTTTTTTCTTTGATGCATTCCAAGAACGGATATTTTTATTGAATAAAATTGAGCAAATTTTATTCAAAATATAATGAAATAACAAAGAGGTTAATGACTTTGAGTCTCATCAGCTCATCTCATCGTTTATACAATAAAATTAGCGTGTTTAAAAGAAATTCAAGCAAAGGTGCCGGTTGTTTGGTGGTGGCTTTTATGCTGGTGACATGTAAAGTTAACCATAAGGCTGGGAGGTTATTATTGATGTTAGATATAACAGAAAGGAAATTAGTTCTGCTGATGTAATGGGTGGTTGGGGTGAACGCGCAATAAATTTTACATTCAAGCTTAATAACTTCTGTTTATCTTTATTTGAACACTGCTTTTTGTGTAGACGTGTTGCTTATATTCCTCTAAATGCACCTTTTCTGAATTTCTCAGGAGCCCTGAATATCACTCGGGATGCTTGGAAGCGATCCCGTGCGGCCCAAGGCAAGGTGAACGATGCTGAAGGAGTAATGAAGGAGTCTGAGCGAGAGCGACGTCGCACTGAAGGATTAATTACAAACGCCCAAGAAGCTTTTGACCGAACTTTCAAAGACAATGAAAAGGCATTAGACGAACTAGCTGGAAAGATTTCGGACATGGAAGCACAGATTCCGGATATCAACCAAAACGTAAGATGTTATTATATTGTTTCTGTAAACCGCTTAAATGTGTTCAAATTCTTACTTTAATGTTATTATTAACAACGGTCTTTGGAAATAATATAAGATGGAGGGGGAGGGGGGGGGGGGACAAATTGGGTTGAACCACCATAAGGCGTGAAATTTTGCCTTTCGCACTTATTTTCTGCTTGCATAATTATAATGACATTCCGGAATTCCTTTTTCCACATTTAGGTGTGCGATAAACGTGGTGATCCTTGCAATGTCCTATGTGGCGGAGCTGGCTGTGGCAAGTGCGGTGGACTAAGTTGCAATGAGGGTGCAGTGACGAAGGCCCAAGATGCCCTTAAGTTGGCTAGGGATGCAGACAATATTTTGAGAGAGAAGGATGGCAACGCAAGTGTGATTTTGAGTGATATAATTAAGGCCAAGAGGGATGCGGACGTGGCTAAGGAAGAGGCCCAAATTGCTTACGATAAAGCTTTAGCTGCACAGAACAGATCCGGAGAGCTGAAAGGAGACGTGGACAGCTTGGTCGGTAGGATCAAAGACTTCTTAGACGACGAAAATGCTAAGCCACAAGAAATCCGAACTCGTGCAGAGGAAGTAAGTATTAGAGATTGAGTAAGATTAATTACTGATGCATTGTTTGCTGTAAATATTATTAATAATGTGTGAGAAAAATGTTAGGGATACATCTTGTAATTAAAATTAAATGTTTTCTAACGAATGATTACAAATCGCTAACTATCACCTAATTTATTCTTTGCAGACCCTAGCAAAGGACATCAAATTGAAACCAGAAGAGATTAAGGCATTGGCAAAGCAGATCAATGATACCATTGCCGGCCTCACCAACATTGATGGTATATTGGCCGAGACGGCAGCAGATAGAAAAGCTGCGGAAGAGCTAAAGAAACGAGCGGATAATGCAAAGTATGTGTTAATGGCAATTCTTTCAACCTTGAATAATTATTTCGTCGACTTTTTTCCCTATCCATTGATTTATGATGGAAGAATTGAGCTTTTGGGGATGAAGACGAACAGTGTTGATTAGTTTTTGTACAAAGACCAACACGGGAGCGATTTTACTTTTTCAGAGAAGATGCAGAAGATGTTTTCAACACGGCCAAGAAAGTAGTTGCTGCATTAGATGATGCACGCGAAGCTCAGGATAAAGCCAAAGCTGCCATCGATAAGGCCAACGAGGACATAAACGGTGCCGAAAATAGTCTAACGCAGGTAAAAAATCTTATTAAAATAATGATAATTATACCTGTTTTTCTATGTTTTAATCATTTCTTGTGCTTTACAGATTGCCAGCGAGACAGCTTCTGGCCAAGGTGTGGCTAACAAGTCGGTAGAGGATGTAGAGGATTTAAAAAATAAGCTTGCCGAACTAAGAAAAAAGTTTTCCGAAAATGAGCGCATTGCTAAATCTGCAGGTGATGAGGCCCGTGCCGCAGACCGCATGGCGGACAGAACTGGAAAGGTACACGATCCATTGCAGTATTTCAAAGCCAGGTTGAGGCAAATGCTTCCACCTTTAAAATAATTTTTTTTTAGTGAATGAAATCACTACATTCACTCGTAAACATTTCACTTATTAGCTCTGCTTCTAATTAACACTTATTTAACTTTAACGGAAGCCAATCTCACTTATGACCCAAGTGTAAGTTATGAAACAACTTAAAATCTCAGTAACTATATAGTGACCGAACAAAAGCACAATGTATAATTTAAAAATGAGCCGAAAAGCATAAAAATGATGTATTTAATGCAGTGTTAAAAGAAAACTTTGTTAATATGAATTCGGTGTTATTTCCTTATATTTAATATACCAATTAAAACCATACTAATTTTACTAAACTTTCCCGTTTAATACATTTTTCAGAATGCGGATGATTTAGGACGCAAATATGCGCAGGTTAATCTTCAACTAGACAAGAAGGCCAATGCCAGTCAAGAAGCCAAAGACAAAGCCGAGGCTTTAAGGGAACGAGCCGATGCCTTGGCGCAGAACGCCTCTGATAAGCTGTCTGAACTAAACGGTACACACTTTCACCAGTTTTGTTTGTGCTAAGTCTTGATTTCATGACACAAAAAGCTCGCAGTATTGTCTGCATAGTTTTCTATCTTTCCTTTCAATATAAATGTCTCCACTTATCTTAAATTTCAAATGGGAGGCACATGTAATATTCTTTGTTCATTTTTTTTTTGCCATTTTCAGATATGGAAAACGAGTACATTCAACATGAAATCAAGTTGAAAGATCTCACCAAAATACTGGAGGATCTGGCTGACAAGATGATGACATACTCCATGCGCATTGACGAGAGGCAGAAACATTATGCGGAGTGTTCACCTTAGTAGGCCCAACCCAGTGTGTAACGGGGGGCAAAGACCCTAAGGTAATTTGACGGCAGTCATGTTTTCCAAGGAATTTTAGCATTTAAAATGCATGTTCCGTATCGTTTAACTGTTAAATGGAACGACTTCGTTCTTCAAGTGCCTTGACTCTCTTACGGATGATCTTGTCAGTTTTATCCTTAATCTTGTCCCTCGTGTCATATATTCACTAATATTGTCCATTGTGTCATATATTCACTAATATTGTCGTCGACCAAAGAATTTTGACGAAGAAGCGCATTTTTTTTTTTTTTTCGTGTTTTTGCTAATGACGTTTTTCTTGTATTCTTATTTTCCTGCATTTAATCAGGACCACCCCCTGTATCCACAGTTATGTAATTTCTACCTATTTATTCCGAGAGAGATTTTGTACTTAGGAATCCCCCAATCGCCCACATTTGTAAATTCGTTGTCTCGGGATCTAATGAACCATTTGGAAATAAACGTGTTGAAATTATGTTTGCAGTTACAATGGTGCATCGTGATGGGGTATTTATTAAATTCTTTAATTCTAGCATTTAAATAACTTTTCGGTTTCGTTATTTTTGCACTTTTGAACAATGTGCACGAGCAAATAAATCGATAGAAAAAAAATACTGAAGGCTCCTGTTATTTTTCTACCGTATATGGATTGGTCCGAATTTAATGGTACATTTGAGACAATTTTTGGTCACTACCCAGATTGAACGGTGTCTTCTTCCAAGGGACCCAGAAAGAGATGATTGGGGTGCTAAGCGTAGTGTTAATGCCCCAGGTTCCTTTCGTGTGAAACTTGTGGAAAACAGCGAACGAGTGAGGAGGCAGATCAAATTTGTGGAAGAACAAGTCTTGGATTCTTCACCAGGACAATGCTACAGCGCTGTTAGGTTTTGGACACCCAAGTAAAATCGCACTGTTAATACAAAAAAATTACATTTTTTGAGAGGCTGTATACTATGTCATCACATTTCGGGGGAACAGGGGTATATGGTCCTCGTTTTTACCATAACAAAATTGCGTTTTTACCAAAGAAAAATTGCGTTTATACATTAGAAAGTGCAGTTCCCTTTTTATATTTTCCCCGATTCGTCTTTGCTTGAGCAGAAAAATTTCACTATAATGCCCAAAAAAAATTGCATTTCTATTATTTTGCCGGTTGAGCTTGAAATCTGTGTTCTATCGCGGCATGTTGACATGTAAGGGGATTAATTTTTAAAAAAAAGCAATTAAGAGGGATCACAACCCTATCCTTTTCAATGGGTCGGGTTTGCGAAGATACTCACAATTGAATGAGGGAGGTTTGGGTGGGGGTTAGAATTGTTTTTGGTAGCTTGATGGATCAGCAAGGGCCTCCGCTTATCGTTTTTCACTTTGAATTGGTAGATTTTTTAAAATTAATATAAAAGTTTGAAAAATGTCCGTTATTTTGCACACACTGCCAGCTGGTGGCAGCATGAGATAGGCACGTTGTGAGTGCACAAATTCAAATAATAATTTTATTTAAAAAAATATACTATTTTAAAATGAAACATGACAAGCGAAGGTCCTTGCTAATTTATTAAGTTATTTTAAACAATTTTTATTTTGATTTAATCTTCTTTTGTTTGACTGTGAGTGTCTTTGCAAATTTACCCATTGAAAGGGATATATGTATAGTATATAGTTCTCTAACTACAACTTCAAATTTCTTAGCAATCAGTTTCAATTTTTCACGATGTTTTCATGAATTTCTAAAGCCGGCTCTCCACCAATACGTACATGTACGTACAGTATATACACGTTTTTTTACAAACATATGCAAAAAAGTTTGCCCTCCGGGTTTGTTTCAGCCGCCAATTTGTAAATATATGTAAATATCAAAATTGTACAGCTATTAAAGACATTTAATAGGTGTAAAATTTTGACATTTACATAGTATATATTTACAAAATGGCGGCTGAAACAAACCCGGAGGACAAACGTTTTTGAATATGTTTCTAAATACATGTACATCTTGGCGGAGACCCGGCTTTATATAACTTTTTATAAAGTAAACTTTTACATAATTTGCAGCCGCGTCACTGACACGGCATTCGTTATTTTTTCCCTCGTTTAATATAACATTAAAATATTTAAATAGAAATAGAGGAATAATAATTTTTTTGAATTGTAGACATTTTTCGTGAAAAGAATTTGTCGGCTGACGGCTGACTCGCGCGGCTATCGGCTAAGGAGTGTTCACGTGATAGGAATGACGTCGCCATTATGCTAACGACCGAGCCATAGAGTCCCCTATGTTGTGTTTAGTCTAGAAGTCTGTGTGTTCGCAGTTCAATTTAGACGAACTTTGGAAGGGAAAACGCCATTTTGCGATAAGGTAAGACTTTTGAACTGTCTTCTATTCTTTCAGCGACAGGAGAGGGGAATTTCGTGCTAATTTCCCCATTGAAACCCAATTTTTGGGGGTACGGGGATTCGGGCCCCGCCTTTGCCGTTATTCAAGATGGCTGCTCAATTTCATTTTTTTGCACCTTTTGGGACATGTTAACCCCTCGTTTTTCAATGTTTTCGATATGAATTTTCATCAATATTTGTTGTGATTTGGCGGCGACAGGCCAAAGACCTCGTCGAGCGATAACTCGCTCGTCTGGCACTTGTGCGCGATAACATATCTGTGGAGGATCAAGATTTCAGCTTCCGCATAATCGCGATTATGTTTGCGAATTTCATTATTTCGTTATTTAATTATTGACTTTCCCCGCAATAACTTGTGTCCTGATTCCTAACGTGATTGCCGTGCACTTTACTCCGACTGAAGTAAATCGCGATGGCTAGATTAATTCCTGTGGCATGACGTGGTTGCTTGAATCAGTGTTCATAAAGGTGAGGCGTGGTGGGGTTAATCTACCTGAGATTAATTGGCGATTTTTGTGCAGTTTCAGCATTGTTTTCTGCGCGATAAATTACGTCCTTAGCTTGGTAGCAATAAGCACGATCCCAGGCGACATTTATAAGCAATTTCTACGCTGAATTTTCACCTAGGTGTTTTGAAAACATGCGGCATTCTCCCCTACACGCGTCAGCGGCCTGAGGCATGAGTAATGGTGTACAGGGTGTGTGATGAAGCATTAACGTACAAAACGTGATATTACTCTCGCGAGTTACTCGTCACATCTCGTAATTCACAGAATTTCCCAAACTTTGCTTTAAACATTAAACAACCCTAAACATAAGCATCTCTATTGTTGCTCTCAGAATTGGACGTGATTCGTAGTTTGCGAGCTGCTATCGGAGAGCCCAGGACACACGTGTCGAACAATAGCACGCGCATTTTTGCACGTGCTACACTGAGAACATCTCCATGGGAAAACCAGCAATTTTGAAATTATGAATTGTAACGAGAAACCGAAACATAAATATAATAAGTGTTTTTGAATAAAATTCCTAACTGCTTTACCTGTATTAGGCGTCAACAAGCGTCTCCACCAGGTGGCTAAATTTATGAGTCATTCGGCTAATATATGTAGGTGGTTTTCAAATGTTAAGTATGTATGATGGTTTTCAGCAAAATTCCAGGAATCAAGTTTTTGGTTTGTATTTTATTAAAGATGAAATGTCCACGCCATCAGTTGGCTCCAAACGTATGAAATTGGGGTTGTTTATTGTCAAAATTGAACAATCTGGTAGTTTTTTCATTTAAAACTGTGGTTCATGTGTTTCTCTAAACTTAACTAAATAACGGTCCAAACTGAGATCTTTATTCAAATTATGAAAACACATTAATTCTTACTTCATGAAAGTGTCATATGTCATACTAAGCTTAGTACTTACTCGGTGTAGTACCGGGAGTTTGTACTCAATTCTTTTATAATTCAACATAAACACGTTTCACCCCCCCCCCCAAACACCTGGAAATGTCTGAAATAGAGGGGAACTTCCCTAAAATGGAAAGTTTGAGGGATACTCCGAATGATAAAAATTCTTAGTGTTTTGGTTGGTATTGTTATCCTCTATAGAAACATCTGCAGGGCTAGTTAACTGCACTGGGGATGACAAAAAGATATCCCATTTCTCTTATTTGTGCAGCAAAAGTGTCCTATTTTCTAGATTTGCGTGTATTTTGTGGCCACACCAACAATTGATAAAACCAAATCTGGAATACTGCATGTGTTGTGTGAAAATGTATTTATAAATGTCAGATGAAGTTATTGTTGCTTTGGGAAGGGTCAGGCATCCCATTTGGCAATATTTTGTCTGCTATTAGATGGTGGAAAGTATTTCAAGACGATACTCAACATCGTCGTCTTCTTATTTTAATGACAATTTTATTTAATACGAAAAATTGTGTTTGATCATTCTAACATCTCATCAAATGCAGTGTCGCAAATTGCATTGGGCAGAAGTGTTCAATTTGAGATATATATTGATTGACAGGGAGTTAGAATCATGGGTTCATCTTCCAAAAAACTTCTAAATCGTTATTTTTTTATTTATTAATATGTATATGAAATGAAAGAAAGCATTACGTATATGAAAATAGGTTTCTCGAGCCTCAAACATTTTTTATCAACAATATTAAGGAATATAAAAACAGGTCTGAAATAACAAAAATGAATACATTTTTCAAATAATATATAATTATACCGTTCTTTTTTATGCAATAATATTAGATTCTTCTGAAGTTTACGAACATAGATTTTTGCAACGCGTACGCCAAAGGGCGTTAAGCCTTAAAGGTCAACATGAACTGTATATTGTATTTCAGTGGCAATTAAGAGATTGTGTTACCTGTATTTTCTGTTTTCTATTACAATGGCGAGAGGGGCGTCGATTAGGGTTATATCTACTGGCATTAGTATCCAAGCTGCATATTCCTGTGTTCAGTCGTTGTCTAGGTTTTTCGTGGTATTTATACACTGTTGATGCGGGAATTTACAAGGATGGCAATAGCTTAACAACCGATTTACACCTGGTGGGTGGAGGCCATTAATTCCCAGTGGATTGTTAGCTATAGGGACTCGATACCTCTATATATAGCGCATTTTAATACCAACCATTACTGTTCTAATTGGATTGTTAACTGTGGTGGAGTCCTGATAGGCACGTGGTGATCAATTTAAGCCTTTTAGAATTTTTTGCCCTCCTTTTTATTTGCGGTTAAAGAATGGAAACTTCAGATTGCCAAAATATCGAAATCGGTATCAAAACAAAGTATTCATACTTGCACTGATAAGTTGGGTACAAATTCACAATTTGTTTAGAATTTGATAAAAGAGCGAGTCACAGACTTTTTTCATGGCGTTTTCTTTAATAAAGTTAAACAAAGTGTACTATGCACCAATTTAGTACACCTATGACTATTAAACACAAGACAGCAGACAAAAATCTGATAGCTTTATAAGGGGATTTCCCTTTCAAATAAGGAAATGAAAACGTATAGGTAAACAAGACACATGTTTAAGTATCGATAGCGTTGGCATATCAATAGGAAAAAAATATATGGAGTATAAATATGGAAATATTTAGGAGGAGCTTAAACCGAGGTAAACCCTCACTCCCCTGAAAAGGCGTTCAATTAGGGCCCAAGTTGTGGAATATCCCGGTATTTCAACAAGGAAATACTCGAGTATGAGGGTAACTAAAACCCAGAGTAGTTTGGATTCCCTGCACTTTAATTAAAGATGGAATTAAGGATTCATTTTCAATGCGACTGTGTCATAGGTTTTATATCTGTCTCCCAAAGGTTTTTGTAGACGAAATATCTTTAAATCGAAAACCATAGCTTGAAAATATTGAGAATGGATTTCTCAAGATGGACTTTATTTGAAAATCATGTAACACTTTTGTGTTTCATTGACCATTGATAACGTTTTAACTGCCCATTAATTTTTATTCCGAGATGTAATAAAATTCGCTAGATTTCGCCAAGATCTGATTCAATCGCTGTATGGAAAATGTACAAGAAATCGATTTGGATCTCTTTCCTATTAATTAAGAAGGGATATTTCTGAGAACAAAATCCTGATATCGCGTTGTCCGACTTTTATGTTTTATCCAGAAGTCTGCCATGAAATGTATCGATGGTTAAGGGGGAATCCTATAGTTGCGCCTTCTGGATAGATAGACATGCAATCTGATATAATAAAATCATGCCCTTATTGCGCTCATGTGATTTCAATGACTATCTTATCGTCCTGAAAATATGAATCCATTGAAAATAGCTCTCCCACTAATTAACTGCTTGCACAGCTGAGTTGAATTAGTTGCGAGGGAACGTTGGAAACACTTGAAGGTGCATGGCGAATTTAAATGTAGAACACAAAAGTTTTACTGTTATGTCGGCGTGGTTTGTTTTTCAGAAATTATCAAACAGTTCTGGAAGTCACAGAAGTGGTGTTGTGGTATATTCTTTTTCGACTGCGGCATGTAACAAACCAAGAATGAATAATAATGACTGGACATACGCGTTATAGCATTAAGAATTGTCTTTTAATCAACACTGAAAGCTTCGTAAGCTGGATTACAACCCTATCACTTTCAATGGGTGAAATTTTAAAATCTGCTCACAGCCAAACAAAAAGAGATTTAAAAAAAATGAAAATTGTTTAAAATAGCTTGATAAATCAGCAAGCGTATAATGACAATTTCAAAGTATACTTTGAAATGGTAGATTTTTTTAAATTAATAAACAAGTTTGAAAAATGTCAGTTAATTTGCACACGCTGCCAGCAGGTGGCAGCACGAGAATTCAAATTAACGGACATTTTTCAAACTTGTTTATTAA
>JAQGAE010004526.1:0-12623 GCA_034696685.1 Julus scandinavius | reverse complement strand
ACGGTCAGGCCAAATCAGAAATGCGCCAAAATGTCCGGCGCCAAAACGGCGGCGCCACAATGTCACGTACCGTAAATGGCGTTAGTGCGATTCACAATCAATATGTTTTAAGTTTTTTATGTGAAATTTATAACAAAAAATGATTATAGTTCATTATTTGTACTCTGGTTCCAATGAAATAACATTGAAGAAATGTAAGGTTCCACAAGGACGTTTGAGGACCACTGTTCTAATTGACTGTTTTTGGTTTATCCCCCACACCTTTCCCTGTGCACTAACAGGAGCACGCGTTCGAATCCAGTCAAAAGTACAAGGAAGGCAAGTACATCATTGAACTGGCCCACATGATCAAAGAGAACGGTTGGGATTGATGGACTGCGGGCGCCGCCATCATGGATTAATTGTAATGGCGACGACAGCATCGTCGCAGCTGCAGCCGCAGTGGTTTTTAGAAGCAGAGACGGCCGGTTGGGGGCGCTCCCCCTCACCGTTTTTCTTCTTGCTGCCTGCAACAGCGCCCCCTTCGCACGGCTACGAGGACTATACGATTGGACCGCAGGCGGATGTTGGTGGCGCCACCACTGAGGAGGATGTCGGTGGCTCCACCGCTAGGAGAAGTTCACGACACGTAAGCGTATCTTCTTCGTTCTCTTCTCTACTACTCTTTAACTTACGGAACTGGATAAGATTCGCCATAAATTTCATTGTTTCGCAACAGAAAATCTATTAAGACGTGCATACAAAAAAAGAAAGATGAACACATGCATACAACTCCCCCCCCATTACCCATCATGCCTTTCGCGTACCTGTGGTGTCCCTCGTAGATGGCGCTCGCATCGACCATCACGACCCCGAGCGGTATTTTTTTAAAAAAACGCTTTTTTTAATTCTTTTTAATTTAAAAATGTTTTTTTTTTGCCACAACTGGCAAGGATGCCGCCATTTTTTTTTGTACGGATGTGTACGGCTGGCTACTAGTCAAATGTGAAGCGCCGTTATGGTTTCTAAGATGGCCGCTGCTGCTGTGCCAGTGTTTCGAATGCGGCGGTGACATCTAATATGGCCGCATGAACATTCGCTTCATACACTGTGTGCCCTGTCGCCGCTGGATCGGTTTTGTGCATACAATCCCCCTGGCGGTGGATGGATGTTAACCGGTGGTTTTGTCGTTTCTAAGGGTTTCTAGGCAGAATCGTACGAATTGTTGTTTTTTAAAGTTGTTTCGTGACGCCCCGTGTTTTAATTTTGCGCCCTTGTAGAGAGAAAATGATTTTTTTTTAGTTTCTCCTAATTTAAGCCAATACCAGCAATGTTAAATATCTACTCAATTAAGGCAGTTTTTAAGTTATCGGCAAAAAGTTGTTTTATTAGGACCATTCTGTGCTTTTAAAGGTATCGCGTCGTTTTTACTTAAAAATCATGCAAATCAGTTGCAATGTGTGGGGAAAAAGTCGTTGATTGGATGTTCACATGTTGTGCAAATTTGTTGATGGATTTTTAAATTTTTAAGTGTCTTTGGTTTGGTTTGGTTTGGTAGAGGAACTACCCCTGCATTTGCCTGGAAACAACTATGGAAACCAAATAGCAGTAAAACAGCCTATCAACTTTAAAATAACAATAGACTGCGCCACCTGGCGTGTAAAAGCATCAGGATAGATAGTGATGGTGGTCCTACCCTGTCCTGCCCTAACCTAACTATTAGAAACCCCCCAAACGTTCACATTTCTAAAACGCTCTGCTGCAATGTGTGATTGCCCATGTTCAGGGGCTGAATTGAAAATTTAACAAACATGTACTATATTGAAAAACACTTTTATGAATTTCAAGGACATGTAAGTATCTATTAATGATTTTTACAAATATGGCCAACTGATTTTCACGATTTTTAAGTAAAAATGACGAGGTTTTCATGTAGCGTCTAATTCCCGTGATTTTGTTTGGCTATCAACATCAACTTTTTGAAAACAAAATTTATGGAATTCAAAATGTTGAATTTATTTATTTTGAATTTAATTTGGATTGTCGGTTGTATTTGGGAATATTTAACATTGCTGGTTTTGGATTTTAGGTCCTAACCGCTGACCGCTGAACCGTGAACCGGATCTCACTGGCTGAGCCACACATTTAATTTTTTTGATTTTATTATTTTTAATCGTATCTAATTTAAGGTGCAAGCTGGTTTATTTTTTGACGGACGGTTAGCCGTTGAATGGTCACACTGGCTTTGTTGGCTGATACGTAACTACGTCGTCCGACTAGCGATTTGCGTACTGCACCACCTGGCGGTTTCGTTGAATTTTCTTTAACCATTATTTTCAAATGCTTTTTAACGGTATCCGCAATGATAAAAAAGAACCCAATTTCAATGCAAATCTGCGAACAATTCTGTTCGCCCTTATATATTGTATATTGCTAGTTTTCCTATAACACGTGTCCGTTTCTTCGAACGCCTGTCCGTCTTTCTGTCTGTGTGTCCGTCCGTTGTTCGGGTTTTTTATGAAATTTGCGAAAAGTGGGAGAAAAAAAAAAAAAAAAAAATGGCGACTCGTATAGCAGACTAACGCATCAACATTTGCACCGTCATTCATCCCGGTCAAGAGCATCACCTGTATGGAGTTAGCGGACATGCCCTTATTGGAAAAAAATGTGATAAAGGTCCATGCTTGCTCGTTGTTTGAGTATGTTAGGGCACAATGGGTAATGATAATTATTACGGAGGCACTCGATGTCACGAGGGACACCACTTGCCTCCGTAATAATTAAAAGGCCACATGACCGCAAAAATGAAAATAGGACAGACACTGATCGCCACAGGTGGAGCTTTCCGTCGGTGTTTGGCCGATTGATGGAATCGATGCTGCTGCTAGATGGCGCTGCCGTAAGATTTAGGTGGACCCGTAGCTCTTTCAAAGTCCTTCTTGTTGAATGTTGTTGCGGTCACTGGTAAATGGCGATGTTGGAGGGATTTAGGGAAGGGCACTGTAGAATTTCATTTATACAATGTTCTAAGTAGATGCATTTCCAGTCATGCTTTTCGGTTTGCGTTGTTGGGGAATCTTTCTTGTTTCCGCGTACTTAATCGAGCATCCATAAAGTTAGAGCGAGGACCTAGAGGGCGCTGCCGGCTCAGCGGCTTTTTCCCACTCTGTCGCCATGGATGGCGCCACCAGCTTTCTCTTCCGGATGAGCTGAAGCGCCATCTGTGGATTGCTGTCGCTCCATCCAGGTGGCGCTAATTTGTAGCTCCGGCCAAATATGTACCTCGGTGACCATTTCGACTTCCCCCCTGACATCATGTACTGCCTACTCGATATCACCTTGTATCTTTTATAAAGACCATGCATGTAGTAAGCTCCTATTTGTAGTTCATCCCCCTCCATTTTTCGCCGCGAATAGTATTATTCGAAAGTGGTCACCGTTGACCTGCAACTTCCCACTACGCTGAGCATCATCCCCGACACATTCAGTTTTGTTCTCTCTTCGTGACAGGCCTGTACATATTGTGATAATTATTTTTCCAAGCGAAATTGTCGTCGTTTGTCCTCTTGTCAGTGTCCGCGTGTCCGCAAGTCCTTTTCCCACCATTTCCCCGAATTACGCCGACAGGGGCGCTTTTTTGAGGTATTCTGATTAACAGCGCCATCTAACGTGCTAATCTCAGATTTCCCCTAATTCTAATCCTGACCTGTCCCTGTGTCAAGGGCCTGTTCACACTGGAAGGACTCCCAAACTTTGCGGCTGTACGTTCACATGCCCAATGCCCAACTGACGGGTCGCGCCATCTACCGGTGTGTGTGCCGCTAACAGTGCCATCTGCTAGCAGTGTTACAGAACAAAATTTTGCATCAACGGAAGACAACAGTATTAAAACAGAATTTGACACTTGGTCTGCTTCAAATCGGTTGAACATGTACAAGAATTTTGTTCTTAACTTGTCCCGTGTTTCGGTAACTTAGTCTTTTCTTCCTTAAGTTGTTTCCAGACTATACGATCGTTCCTTCCACGCGGTGATATCTTAACAGACCATTAAGATTAATTTGGCTAAACTTTAGTTACTCCCATACAGCATGCGAGCCTTAAATATTGTTTTCAAGCTTTTTAATATTTTACAGTCAAATATCAAAATTATGCCAGCGGTTCTAGTTGGTTACGCACTTGCTTCTGGATCGTAAGGTGTGGGGCCAGTTTGCTCCCTAGTGGATATCAGTGTACATTTTGACAGATGGGCGAAATTCCCTTAGTGGCCCTTTTTTCTGGTGAGAGTTTAAATTGAGGTGCCTTGTAGATCCCCTTGCTCTCTGCACATTAAAGACCCCTCAAGAGGAGGTGGAAATTCTTCTCTAGAGAAAGTGGAAATGCCCCTCAAGAGGAGGTGGAAATACCCCTCAAGAGGAAATGGAAATACCCCTCAAGAGAAGGTGGAAATACCTCTCAAAAGAAGCTGGAAATGCCCCTCAAGAGGTGAAAATACCTCTGAAGAGAAAGTGGAAATTCCCCTCATAGGCAAGATTTCCAAGTAGGTGATGGAGGCTAATTCCCTGGGATTTGTGTTTAGCCCTCATGTTGTAGAAATAGGTCAAGGTTAAAAATCAACAAAAAAAAAGGCGGTAACCCTGGTTCACATCCTCTAAATGTGGGGCCCCAAAAATAAGCCAGTGAACGCTCAAGTGGGGCCAGCATGAAAATTTAACTTAGAGTTTGACACTACATAACTAGCGGGATATCTTATTGGCCCAATTTGGACATTTTGTAGTAACGTCTGGAAACGTAGCTTAAAGGTGAAAACTTTGTTCCTGAAACATTGTATTGCTGATTTGGACTTGCGGTGTTCTCAGATGTGTGTGAGCAGGCCTTTAACCTCCGTACCACAGTTGCTTAAATCGCAAGAGCTTGAGACCGACTGCGTCTCAAGTCACAGCTGCACAGAAAAATTGCCAAAAAGAGCTCAAGACGGCCAAGTGTGAGACTCTGCAACTGTGGTAGGGTGTCATCTCAAGCTTTAGCGTAAGCTTGAGGTGCAGTTTAGAAGAGATAAGCTTGAGCTTCAGTTTTTTGACCAACTGTGGTATGGGCCTAAGTGTCTTCCGATTTGCCACTCTTGCATTACGTGCATTTCCGTGTTCCACAACCGTTGATTTGCCCCTTCAACCAGCGCACCCTGGTTTTCGTATATATTTAGTAGCAAGTTGAAATATGGCTGTGATCCTTTTTCTTATAATCCTCGTGACAACTTAGCGACTTTCGTGTTTCTTTTTATGTTCTCTCAACAACTTGACTCTCAGAAATTATTTTGTAAGCTTTACGGGGGTGTCCAACCCTGTGCCCAAGGAACGCTTTGCGATAGCACGGGGGAAAAAGTGTTTCGTAAACATGTTTGCGAAAACCTTTTGCTCTCCAGTTTTCTGTCTAGAGGCTTCGGCAAACTTTTAGCGAAGAAAGCGTGTTTACAACAAACATTTCGATGTTTTCCCTAGACAACCTGCTAGTCGTCAAATATTCTTAAAAAAACATGTTTCGACAAAGAAGTTTCCAGAAATAGTGTTTGTTTCATGTTTTCTCTGGTGCATACACGCTTTTTGAAACACCGCTGTTTTTTAAACACTGGACAAGTTAACTTGCTTTGAGATGGCACGAAAAATGAGGCAGTGTTTCGGAAACTTGTATGCGAAAAACTTTTGTTCTACAGTTTTCTGTCCAGAAGTTTCAGCAAACTTTTAGCGAAAAATGTATGTTTTCAATAAGCATTTCGGTGTTTGCTGGTGTTTGCTCAAGAGGCTATAAACATCAAAGGGGAAAAAATGTTTGCCTTAGCCAACCTGCTAGTCGCCAAATGTTTTTGAAAACATGCATTGACAAACAAGTTTGCGGAAATTGTTTTTGTTTCGTGTTTGCTCTGGTGCATACCCGCCTTTTTAAACACCATGGTGTTACCCAACCCCCATTTTCAAACATGTTTGTTGAATGTTTGCGACCCATGGCTAGGTTAGACACTCCCGGTTCTAAACACATAGCAGGGCACCACCTACGTGCGCTTTCCCCCACTGTTTTGACGTGTGCATCCACAGATGGCGCTCCCTGTCTACTTGCCGTTAGACTTTAAGGGCCCATCGACAGTTCTTACCTGAAGCCGACCATCGTCCGTTAACGGCTTTTCGTGCACCTTACGACCTTTTTTGTGTGTTTTACGCCGTATTTTTTTAACGAATAGGCAAATCCATCATCTCGCAGCACCCCCATTCGCCCATTCGTGAAATTGTTTTTTTTTTCGTTAAACCCCCGGTTGCGCCAAACTTTGATTAGCGCCCATCCATTTTTAATCGGCAATTAAGCTAATCGTTGGGGCATTTGAGCCCTTTGTCCACTCTTTCGATGTGTTGTTATAGGCACACACAACACGGTAGGTTTGGCGCGTTACATTAAGTTGCATCAGAACTTGTATATAGATTTATTTATTGCTTTTGTACTATGATGAGTAAATATTCTGGGTATAGTTGTAAATGTACGTTAACATTTTTCACCAATAAAATGCCTGGTAAAGTAATTTTCAGTATTTTCTGTAATTGTATTACAACTATAGGGATATCGTGGCCGGAAATAGGATTTCACACACCGAATCTGACAGCACTGGAAATTATATTCTGCATTTCATTTGGTAAGTTCCTTTTTTTTTTTTCCTAATTGGAAGAATTTTGTGTTTTTTTCAATTACAATTAATAATTTTCTTATTTATATGGAATAATTTAAATGTTTAATTAGTATGTACACTCCCGTGGCACTCTAAACGCCTATTTGCACTAAAAATGTATAGAATTGAACCTTTAGAAATGCTTTATAGAATGATTCTGTAATGGAACATCTGTGGGGTTCTTCAATGTTATTTCAAAAGGTTCAATAGAGAACCCTGTTATAAATTTGACGCTACACAGCGTAGTAATATATTACCTGTAGTGGTAAGGAATTTACGACGTCCGAATCTGGTGGCATTTCACACGTGCTAGCGTTCGATTTTTTACACTGTTATCCAAATTCCATATTTTAGCTTATGTATGTAAATGAGGGATTCAGTTTGTCTTTTTAAGCGGGTTTCTTTGTGTGAGTTATTTGTTTCGTTTATCCTTTTACGGTGTTTGGACGAGAAACATGGGTGCGAGGTTGCTTTATAGTGATCACCCGAGATTTAAAAAAAAAAAACGAGAATAGGATGATATGGCCGGGTTGAAAGTGATGGCAATGGGGAAGAGAAAAACCCCGGAAGCGATTTCGGTTCCGTGTCTAAACTGGGTTATTGCCTGAACTGACAAGTGAGTATTCAGGCAATATATTGTTTATTTCTCCCCCTATAATAATCCCCTAAAAAGATCTGAGTCGAAAATAGGCGCTATAGTGTTTCGTACGAAGTTTGTAACAAGGTGTAGACAGACTTAACTTTGACACGCGCCATAGGTAAGCTGTGCAGAAAGCATTGGCACGCTTTTAATTTGTATTTTAATAAGTGAACGCTAAATGGTTAAACTAAAACTATGTTTATCTTGGAGATTTAGGACTAATAAATACACGTTTAATTAGGTTTCAACGACCATACTGCTGAATGAGAAGACGACACTCTTGAGGTTATCTGAAGGGTGATTTCCAGTTCGTATACGTGACGCCACTAAAATGAAAGAATTTCACCTGTATTTAGGTATGCTGTGACTAAACTACTGTCAATTTTGTAATAGTACACTTATTAAGTAGGTTTTAAACTCAAAAGACCGTAAAACCTGAATACATTTCCTACTAAGAATACAAAAAAACACGTAGGTATATATATATATATTTACGTCACGAAGTTAAGTATTCCCAAAGTATTCACGTTTTACGATATTTAAATTTGTGTTACTTGATCTGTTCTTATTAGAGTAATAAGCTTTCTGTTTTGCCACAAACATAAGTGATGTACGTGTTACATAAGTTGACTATACTAGCTGAAAATGAGGCCATCTTTTAAATGCAACAGGTATTCAATTTTCTGGCGTTAGTAAGTGGTATTATTTATAGTACAGATAGTTTTATGAGCTACCCTTTCACGTTATCAGCGGTTGTAAGTTAAGCACGCAGTATGGTTGGCCCTCTTTCTGTTTTTAATAGATTGCAAGAAGGTTCTGGTAAAGTAATTGGTAGATTACGATGGCGAGCAATCGCGGATGAGCGACTTTTAGCACTCATGCTTTCCTTATACTTTGCCAGAAATGTGTTTTGCAAAGTTCAATGCTAAAAATGAAAGCCAAAGTAATCGTAATTGAGGAAGCGTAACTAGGCGGTGTCATGTTTACAGCTTCTCATCTTGACGCCACCGAATAATGCTACAAGCAGAAAAAGAGGGAGGCAGGTCATTTGCGTAATCTGGAAAGGAAAGTTATATAAGGGACAGGGGGTAAACTGGCCAACAAGGACACCGGGGGATTACCCGGTTCCCCCTCCTTTAGTCTGCTAATTGGCACCCTCTTAGAGGAACGAGTGTGGGGCACAGCGCCTTCTTGGAGGAGCGAACAGGCGTACTGGCGCCCTCTTGAAGGAACGAACAGGGGCCTGGCGCCCTCTTGGAGGAACGAATAAGGGGTACTAACGCCCTTTTGGAGGGACGAGCAGGGGGAACTGGTACCCTCATGGAAAAACTAGTGGGGCAATAGCGCCCTCTTGGATGCACGAACAGAGCCGGGGGCTCTTGGAGGGACAAGCAGGGGGAACTGGCGACTTCTTGGAGGAACGAACAAAGGCACTAGTGCTCTCTTGGATGACCGAACAAGGGGGGCACTAACGCCCTCTTGGAAGAACCAACGTGGGTCACTAGCGTCCTCTTGGAGGAACGAACAAGGGATACTAGCGTCGTTTTGGAGGGACGAGCAGGGGGAACTGGCACCCTCTTGAGAAAACTAGTGGGGGCACTAGCGCCCTCTTGGAGGGACAAGCAGGGGGAACTCTCTTGGATGGCCGAACAGGGGGGCACTAACGCCCTCTTGGAAGAACCAACGTGGGTCACTAGCGCCCTCTTGGAGGAACGAACAAGGGGTACTAGCGTCCTTTTGGAGGGACGAGCAGGGAAAACTGGCCCCCTCTTGGAAAAACAAGCGGGGGCGCTAGCGCCCTCTTGGATGCACGAACAAATAGTTCTAGCGCCCTCTTGGAGGGACAAGAAGGGGGAACTCTCTTGGGGTGCTCTCTTGGATGGCCGAACAGGGGGCACTAACGCCCTCTTGGAAGAACCAACGTGGGTCACTAGCGCCCTCTTGGAGGAACGAACAAGGGGTATTAGCGTCCTTTTGGAGGGACGAGCAGGGGGAACTGGCACCCTCTGAACGTGTAGTTGGTGCCGTCCTGGCGCATGTTCCATGGCTGGCTTACTAAATAGGCAGTCTTGGGAGTCCACCCCTGTATAGGGCCATATTATGTCCCATGGAGCCATGGCTGTGGACATTGTAAACCAGATCTTGGCGTTTTATTTCGGGAAGTGTAAATTTTGGGTTAAGCAAACAAGCACTGAGTCCCGGCGTCGCTACAGCGATTAATTACGAAACATTAATAACCTTTATCGCTCGTGCTCTGGCAACGAACACTCGCATTTCAACCGGCGTGTTTGTTGTCATGGCTTAAGTTGGCACTTCCGGCATTGATAACCGGGGTCAAATGCACGCCCGGTGTCAAAGGTCATGCCATGTGGATCTTATCGAAACTTGGAATGATGTTTTCGTGGCGCCATCTATGCGTAGAAACACTGACTTTTCATAGAGCCAATCTTGAATAGTTGGCAATCTTACATAGCACCTACATCCCCCACTATTCCTTGTCCACATGATGTCCACTTTTGCCTAGACCCCTCCCCCTTATAGACGTCCATAAATTTTTTTTTAAAGTAGGGTGTCCAGAAAATATGTTGGAACATACAAAGGCCCATCACACAAATTTAATGCAAAGCACCCGCCTCGCTAACAATTCCACAATATTTTTCCAGATTTTTCTGATTAACAGAAATTTCCTGACTTCGAAGGGAAATCTCAGCTTAAAATTGGTGTTTAACTCAAATTTAAGTAGCTATAATTCCCGACTTTCCCGAGGTTTTAAAAATTCAAGTAAATTATTTGGGGTTGGGGACACATTTTATCTGGTGTCCATCTAAAAACTGAATATTACCATCATTAGTGGACGTCCATAATGACTTACCCCACTCCCTCCCCCTGGCTAGCAGACCTCGTTTCCCTCTTCAGGACGTCCTTTTTGAATGGCCCTAAATTTGTATTGTGTTCCCGGCAGAGAGCTTTTCAGCAATACACTCGTGCTATGCGAGATTGCCTACATACGATAAACAAAAATGCTATTTAGAACCGTGCGATCTATAATGAAATTTCGCGAATACTACGTTCATTATACTAATTTTAATTGGACCTACAGTATTCGAATTGGACCTTTGGCCCCTCTATCTCCAAATAGATCATGTAAGACAAGGTTATTGGAATCCTTACATAGTATCATTTTCTATCAAATTGTGTAATCTACTTTTTTCATATAGCTGCTGCCATACTGATTATAATCGACGATTTTAAATCTGTAATCTGTGATTATATTCTATAAAGTGTCCCGTGTTCCTCCATCAATGTCGATATTTCTTTTTGCTATTTTATGGGGGGTTTTTTGGTTGAAGATGCCCGAATATCTTCTCTGTGAATCTCGGTTTCTTTTTACAGATTTAAATTTGAAAAAAAACAACAACCTTGAGTTATCAACACTCAAATTGCGAAACCTTGATTTGTTATTTCTCCGAAGCGCCCGTAGGTCGAATTTCTAAATATTTGTAACGTCGTTCAATTTGTAGGACGGAGCATCTCGCAATCCTCATGAATTCGTAAACAAATCTGGAAATGATAAAAAATTTGTTTTAGGTTATCAAAATAGTTACTCGTGTCAATGTCATCCCTCGAAACTCCTAATTTTTGGCTAGTGTGATTTTTGATCACTGGATGGCGTGGTGCTGACAACTGACTGCATTTTAATATAGACATGTATTTTTTTAATCCCCTGAAAATATTTTTCATGTTTTGCGCTCTTAAAAGGGCACGTCTAGTTTCCTTATTTTTAACCTATTCACAAAATTTCAATTTCTATAGACCTCCACAATCATTAACACTTGCATGCTAATTTTTTTTTAAATAAACAGTCTGGACTGCAATTATGAATGTTTAAAAATGAAACTAAAATAGACTTGTTTTCAAAACAGGTGTGAAATATAATCCATCCCATTGTCATGAAAATCAAAGTTTATTTATAACTCTTTTAAAACGTTTTGTTTACAAGACGTGCGTGACGTCACGTTTTTGCCCCCCTTTTCCCCCCCCGTATTTTGATCCAGATTGAGTTTGTTGAATAGATTTATCGGTTGGCTAATAAACTCATAATATCATCGAATGCAATAAAAAAGGTATAAAAGGTAATAAATAGCACGTAGTATTATACGCAATATATTGGATGTGTTGTGTGGGAAGGAAGGGTAATGGGAGCGCCATAAACATAAACACGAACGAACAGTTTTTTCACAATGGTTTTATTGTGTTTTTATCACGCGAAAATCAGCCGAACGATAGATTAGTGCATGGCATTGAAATTAAAACAATAACAATAAAACGCTGACAAAGTTGCATTATAGACAGTCGTCGACTTACGACCGCCATCGGTTCCAAACGGTCGTAAGTCGGATTATATAATACCCAAGAACTGTACCTCCATAAACAAGATGGGGATAAATTGCAGAGTGGCACACTAACGTGTATTGGCCAAAGTCTGGCCTTCCATTTGAAAGGAATCACAAAATCTAATCTAATATACACTGAGTCATAAAAAAGTAGAACCCAATAATATAAAAAAAAAAACGCAACTTGGTGAAAAATTCTTCGATTTAGATGAAATTGGTAGATAATTTATCTAAAATACTTTTGCTTACTACTACATAACAACCAATGTAGCGAACAGAAAATTTAGATAGGCTGATAAAACAAAAACCAACACTATAAAAACCGGTCGTAAATTCGAACAGAGCAATTCGTATAGGTCGTAAGTCAACGACTACCCTTTTAGTACCACCCATGTTTCTCTTCCCGGGAGGTGGCAGCACTAGACTACTCCCAAAACTTGTTGCCATAAAAAAGAAATAACGGTGATACTTTCGTTGATTAAAATAGTTATTAATTGTTTATTATATTAATCGTAGTTTTGATTTACTTGACCATTTTATACAAACATTATCAAAGTTTTCAACTTTTAATTAAATTTAAAATTCAAAGCATTAACTATTATGAAACGTGACGTTTGCCAACATCACGAAATCGTACGAATTTTTTTTAATGTATCTGGAGATTAAAATAATATTAAAACAAAAATTTACATTTTTATAATATTTAAATATAAAGTAGGGATATTATTAGGGTTTTTTTTAGACAGTAATATTAGGTATCCTTGATTATATTTCCCACAATGCCGTTCTTCTAAACAAAACTAGATAACAATTTAGAATAATAACGCTTAAAGGCTGGTTCACACTTGGCGAAAGTGGCGCACAGTGAGCGTCCGTCGTGCACTCGCTCACGGTTCACAAATTT
>JAQGAE010004525.1:0-12624 GCA_034696685.1 Julus scandinavius | reverse complement strand
TACTTTGGTTACAACCCAATTATACCATTTCAGTAGCATTTGTTCAAGATCGTTCATTTGGTCCACAATCCTTTTCCTCATATATTTTATGAAAACGTTAACAACTAGCCTGTGTCAAGTTTGCTCCGATGATGAAGCAAAAGTTTTTCTGCTCCAAATGATTAAACCGTACAACGTACCAGTTTTCATTTGGTCATGTGCGATATTGATAACGAGAACCACCTGACTCAAAAATTAAACGTAGATTGGTACTGTGAGTGACGCAATTCTTAAAAATGGATTCAAAATATTGATGAAACTTTTGAGATTTTTCGAACCTTATTTCTTATTAGAGAATTAGAGATTGTTGTGACACAAAGCTACATGATAACACCATTAGTTATCACAAACTTTTTATTTGCAATATTTTTCCATATTAATAACTATCTATACTTAATATTTTTGGGCATCATTATATTGACGACTGAACACTTGTTGTATATAAAAAGAAGTCCCCATCTCGAAAAAAAAATGAAGCGATTACTTTCAGGTACTACAAATTTCGCTTACATGCAATAAAATTACAAATATAACAGAAAACACAATCAGGAACTACAGGAAAACTTAAACAAAATGTTTAGATTTCCTTGTAGGTATAAAAATGCGTAACAAAAACTAAAAAATCATACAATTGCAGAATTATGTCATCTTAAACGGTTTCCGCTATATAGCCATTCGAAATTTGGGAAAACGTTTGTAAAATTTTAAAAGCTCAAATAAAAACTGTCTAAGATTATACTGCTTTTAATAATGTTATAATGGATAAATCCAACGAAACAGGTGCCAGATATAAATGCAAAATCAGCAGAGTTTTATACCTAAGACGTAAAATATATATTGCTTCTTAAGGGGGATTACAACCCTATCCCTTTCAATGGGAAAATTTTCAACGACACTCACAGTCAAACAAAAATAGATTAAATAAAACTAAAAATTGTTTAAAATAGCTTTATAAATCAGCAAGGTCATTTTCGTGTCATTTTTCACGTTAAAATAGTAGATTTTTCTAAATTAAATTATTATTGGAATTTTTGCACTCACAACTTGCCTATCCCATGCTGCCACCTGCTGGCAGCGTGTGTAAAATAACGGACAGTTCTCAAAATTGTATATTAATTTTTTTTTAAATCTACCATTTCAAAGTGAAAAACAAGAATATGATGCACTTGCTGATCCATCAAGCCACCCCAAACAATTCTCACCCCCACCTAAACCTCCCTCATTCAACTGTGAGTATCTTCGCAAGTCCGACCCAATGAAAAGGATAGGGTTGTGATCCCTCTTAACTGACTTAAGATGGTTAGCAACTACACGATCATTTCCCTTAATATAAATTAATGAATGTCCTTAACTTTGTCGAACCAACGCTATAGTCAAATATTTATTGAAGTGATGAATGGATGTTATATGTTTGAGGTTGATTGAATACGCGACCTCTGGTACACTGACTTCAAAATAATCATTCTTTAAAGAAATTAAGTAATCTGAGTTTAACAGCATTAATTTCATTGTACGTATGAATTGAAAGGATAAAAATAGGAAACTGGATATCATGTTGAAATTCAATTCCAAAAACACAGAGAAATGTAATGACCTTTTTATTTATACTTCGTTAAATTTAATGGGCGATTTTAATTGTTTTCGTTCATGGAAATCAAGTTGAAGAGCCTATTGGCAGATTAAACTTAACGAAGTATGATGCAAACTGTAAAGTGAAGGATATAATGGAATGGGCATGTTTAAATCTAAAGTTGGAAAGTATTTTTGCAAATTTCAAAATTTTAGCTTTTATCTGAAAAGTTTATTCTGAAATTTCATAAACCACACCACAAATGGGTAAATCCAACATGATTTAGGCTCCTTCTGTATAAGGTACATTACACTAAGCATTGGCAATTGTGAAAGTGTGAATGTTTTAAAATAAATTCAATAAAAGAAATATTGTGTCCATAATCATTTACCGGTTTAAGAACGATAAACAGTTTCATGGCTAAATATATGTTTGAAATCAGGATTTCAGTGAAATACACATTATTTTTCACATTGCACACCGATTACCAAACAGATTTTCATCGCTTTGTCTCACTAGCATAAATGTCAGAAAGAAAGCAAATACATGTACAAATACTTTCCAGCATTTAGGAATTCCACATAGTTAATTTTTAAAAAAAGAAAAGACCTAAACCAATTTTTTTTGCATTCAATTTTAAAAGCATAAAAAAGAAATTAAGTTTATCTGATTATAACGCCTTAAGTTAGCCCTTACAGACCTAAAAGTTATTACCATTAACTTTTGCAAATTAACCGACTTAACTCAATACTGAGTAAATTCTTAACATCATCCTATCCAAAAAGAACTTTTGAACGACCCTGCATTTCTATATTCGCTACCAAATCGACTTTGTCTCAAAATATTTCATTCAACGGATGATATAACAAAGCATAATTGGTTTGTGTTAAGTGGAAATAATCTCTTCAAATGAACGCTTTTCAATAGCGAACTGTGAATATCAACTATAAAAAAATCAAAGTTCAAACATTCAACTGGCATATATAAACGTCAAGCCTTGCACAGTTTGAACTCAATCTGGACGAATCACTACCTCCAAACCAACATGAGGACCTTACATGTGGTTTTTCTGGCGTTTTTGGTGTTAGCTGGTAGGTTTTAACATTGCCAATCAAGAATGACTAACTTCAAGATCTCTAAAATTTGCTGAGATGTTCACATAAATTTCAATTTTCTTTTATTTCAGTATCCCAGGTATTGGATTCGAAACTAATCCGTAAGTAATTTCATTTTTATGATCACCATAAACTCTATAACTCCTTTACTAGTTTAAGATCCCTATTATAATTTGTTAAAAAGTTTCTATAATTTCAAAGATTAAACTAAGGTTTTTTAAAAATTAATTGTAATGATGGAATCTCTTTATGTAGATCTGAAACCTGGAACGGAGTACTACTATAACTATTATGGACATTACTTGAGCAAATTGGATAATGTTGGGAACAGGCATGTTGGTTTTGGAATGAAGGCGAAAGTCATTGTTCAAGTTAAATCACGCGAATTGAGCATCTTTAAGGTAAACTGTTTATCTGATTAGGCCGATAAGCAAAAACGCATAGGGATATACCCTAATAAAACGTCAAATTATTAATATTTGGTATAGTTGGAGCGCATAAGAACTGCCATGTTGAACGACGACATTTACCAAGTCGATGAAACCTCTATTCCTTGGCAATTCCAAGACGAACAAGGTCCATTGGCAAGCCAACTCGAAAAACCAGTACGAGTTCATTGGAGTGAAGGAAAGGTAAGCAATGCTTAATGTTTTCCAACAATGAAAGATTTATATTCTACAAAATGAAGAACTTTATATCATACTGTCATAAATTAAAAGTAAAAATGCTGCAAAATATTATAACTATTTCATAGATTTTTATATTACATTTTAACTGTTTAAGCCGATATAGAGCAGATCCAGGTAAAAAATATCATTGTATGAGACCAATTGTTAACGAGATAATGGAACATAACCCCATTGCAATGAGATTATTGATATAAGTAACCAAAATGATACAATGTTTAGTAGCTATTGTAGTAGTAATTCTACATATATAATCTAAAATTCGAATAAGTTTCTATTACAATGTGATCTTATAAAAGTCTCAAAAAATAAGGGACTATAACTATAGAATAAACTCCCAATGATAGTGGGTTCTAATTTGGCCTCATTGCTTTTCTCTTTGAGGCTTCATGAGATCAGAAGATCAAAACAGACATTGTTATAACGTGTTTTCACGTTGGATTTTATTCCAGGTAACAAAGTTGGAAGTCAGTTCTACCGTCACTGAAGTGGCGTTAAATATGGTGAAGGGCGTCGTTGCAAATTTCCAACTTAATATTCCTCGCATCTCTTCACCATATCCGGAAATAGAACCCTATTCCTCTCCGTCGTTTTCACAAAGAAACGCTATTTACATCAATGGTCAAAACATTATTGATGATGTCAATGTATTCAAATCCATGGAGGTAAGTTTTTAGTGAATTACCAGCACCAAAACCAAAAAATAAGAAACTTATTACCTGAACTTTTAAAAAAATGTCGTTTGTTCGTGAACTTCTTAAAACCCTAGCTGTGATACATGTGATAAAAGCTGCCAAATATAAATATTCTAAATTAAGAAAATATTCAAAATTACTAAAATGGTTCAAAACTGAAACATAGAGCGTTTTAAAACAAATTGTAAACTTACACAGGACGGAATTGGTGGACAATGCAGAACTCGGTATGTCGTTGAATCTATCCCGTCACCATACCACCCAAATGCGGAAGTATTGAACATCACTAAATACCCGAACTTCCACAAGTGCGAAGATGCCCCCTTTTGGGTCCGATCAACTCACGTTCCCAATAAGTGCGCAGACTGTGATGCCGATGATCAGGTATGTGTCAGGTGTAAACATTCTCCAACGCATGCCAAAACCCAAGATACGTATTACAAATTTCATCCTAATGTAAATCAATTTAGCATGTTTTCTCCGTGGTGGCCACCATTGAGTACTCTGTCAAGAAACACGGGGAAGAACTAACCATGGAAAGAATTAAGTCTGAAGCCCAAACCAGATTTGCACCATATACCACCCAATTTAATCATTTTGTCTCAAATCACAGGTAATATACCATAGATATTAAAAATAACAATTACATTGCCATCTTCTATTCAAGACTCATTGGCATAAAAAACAGAATAGCAGTTTACACAAATTAATCATACATTCTATTTTCCAGCCAAATCTTTGTATTGCTGAAGAAGGATGCAGTTTTCACAAACATTCCTCCAATAGTTTCTCCACGAATTGTTCCTTCTCTGAAGTATTCCTTCCCCACAGCCGAACATGTTCGTCATCTAGGAGCTCACGATTTGCTGAAGAAGCATATGCTGCCCTTCTTTCACGACAGTAAAGTCAATGCAGTACAGGAGGTACTTATTTCAATGTTGAGCCAGTCATATCTCCTAAGAATTTCCAATGAAATGTTGCAATACAAAATTGGGGATTTAACTTCAGCTTTCACATAAATTTAGTATGTTGAAGACGTGATACTACAACTGTCGCCACATTGGCATGCTAATTTCTAGGCAAAGGTTTTGTTAGAAGTAGTCGTCAAGAATATCAGGGAAGAAGTGGCAATTGAAGAAACTCCTGGCAAGGTTCTTCAGCTGGTTAAACTCATACGTTTAATGAACAAGGATGATATCGCTCGATTTTACAACGAAGGCTGTGCCGTCCATAGGGGATTAGGCACAACACCATTCCCACCTGTTCCTGCAAATCTACTACAGTATGTTACATTTTACAACAATTAAAAATTGCATGAATATTGAATTAACACTGAGAAGCATTGTTTTAAAACCATTGGTTTTCTTGCAGTCAAGTTTGCATTGATGCCTTGGGAATGTCAGGCAGTTATCCTGCAATTATTCAACTGAAATATCTCATCGAAAGCAAGCAAATTTTTGGTGAAAGGGCAGTACAAGTTGTGCAAGCCATGCCAACAAACATTTTCGAACCCAGCGAAGAAATCATTTCTCAGATTTTGGTAAGTATCCAATAAATCATATTTTATAAATAAAAGTAAGCTAATCATTTTCTGCATACATTGATGGTATAATGGACACAAATTTCCTTTTTCAGAGCATTTCGAAAAGCCAAGTTGCCAAAGATTCTCCACAGATTCATATTACATCTGTGCTCAGTGCTGCTATTCTTATGGGAAAGGCTTGTGATGGACCAGAAGATGATGTCCCATCCCTCCCAACAGCACCCCACATTGACACTCTCTGCCCAGCCGAAATCGAGAGGAAATATATTCATGTAAGGAATTACTACAGCCAAATTTTTTATATGCTGAATATTTCTACTTGTGGGTAACACCTATTGGAATATATTTCTAAAATCATTTTTTTTCCATAAAACATTTTAGGAACTGGCCGAAGGCTTGCGTGTTAGCCGACGACGAGGATTTAAGATGGTGTATATTCGAGCATTAGGTCTGACTGGATTACCAACTGCCATTGGACCCCTTCGTGCATTTGCTGAAGGAATTGCTCTCGAAGACGAAGTTGTCCAAATTGCAGCCCTTCGTGCGTTGACCAACATTGCCAAATACTCACCTGATGAGGTAAATGTCACCATGTTTTCAAATATCTATAACAATTTTGTTGCACGAATTTTCTTTAAATTTATAAGGAATATCATAAATGAATTTCAATTTTTCAGACTATGGACATTGGAGAGGGTGAATTTTACGACACGGATAACCCTAAATCGGTCCGAATTGCTGCTCTTAAATTAATCTTGAGTGCTCAACCTGATCTGGCTGATATGAAAAGAATTGTTGCATGGTATGAGAAAGAACCTAGTGATGACGTTAAAGGCTACATCTACGCCCAATTTGATGTTCTGTCAAATACCACACATTACTGCATGAAAGACATGTAAGTTTAAAAAAATACCACCGAAAGATCCTTGTGTATGGTAACTGTGTAAATGTTCCCACTTCTAATTGCATTTTCCACCATCTTTAAAAGGGCAAGCAATGCGGAACAATTAATGTCTTATTTAGATGAAGAAGATGACAATGGAATTTTGGGATCAACTGTATATGAAAGCAGCCAAATCATGGGTAATTAATTATTCCAAAAAAAATGAAACATAGTTCAAAGTTCCTGTACAAAAAATAACTGTAATACTTTTCATGACAATGAGTAATCTCCGGATGAACTTGTTATAAAGAAATTTTTGACAATAATTGATTGCAATCGTTTTCAGATGATCTGGGTATCAGTACTCGAGGTGTCCTCAGTGTGACATCATCAAACTCGTCCATTATTCCGGAAGCAGTTACAGCAAAACTTAACATGACTGTTGCTGGTTTTTCTGTCAAACCCTTTAAGGTAATGCTCACATTTGTTTGAAACACGTCAACGTAAATTGTTAAGAGATAAGTACCTTTACAAAACTGTCTCACTGTTCCATATGTGCCCTATTACGAGTCCAATGTACCTTAATACAAATGTTAAACATTTCTATACAGTTTGGATTTCAATCAAAGGGAACTCAAGCATTACTCAACCGATTTGTTGGACCAAGTGGAAAGTTCAATAAGCTAAACTCACTTGCAGATCTGTTCAGACCCGAATCGGAAATTCAAGATAAACAATGGAGTCCACTCAACGGAAAGGTAAACCTTGTCATTAATTACTGCTAGGTCTTTCATTACTATATTTACCAGTAACTAATCTAAATATCTGTTTCAGTTAAACCTGAATTCGCTCACAGATGATCCCTTCTTCTTCTCAGCATTTTTGAAACTTGGTGACACTCAAGCAAGAATGTTTCATGCAGATCACAAAGAGGTTCTTGAGTACTTGAGATCAGGTAATCACTCGAATAGTATACAGGCCACATACACATTCTATAGATATTGTGGTGTTTTTTCACGACTTTATTGCCCTTTTAAGACAGTTAATCTTTCTTACTAGGACTGCCAAGCGGATTTACGTTACAATCTCTGCGCGAGGGAATTCCCATCCGTTATAACAAGATTGCACTTCCTCTTGAAGTAAGAGTGCAAGTCCCAAGCATCCTTGGTGTGCCAACATATGTATCTGTTGCATCTGTGGTCATTATTCGCGTACAAGGTAAAATCGCCGTGAAGTTCGACCCCTTGGCCCCACTTCAAGGTATTGAGATTTTGGCAGACATCAAGCCAGCGTAAGTATAACTTAACTGAAAATCAGTTTTGTTAGACTTGGTGGACGGCTAATAACTTTTGGTGGATTTTCAGTATTTCTACTCGATTGGAGATGCGCCAGGGAGTCTATAACCCCTTCAAACACGTGATTTCCATGGTCGCCGTGGGCACATCTACCTACATTGCACCACCGATAAGCGCCAAAATGCACCTGAACATCCTAAAGGGCAAAGTCAACTTTGAGGTGAAACCAATCGCAGAGTCCTACCAATCCACCACCAGTTCGCCAAAGGTTTTCCACCACAAAGTCAGGCCATATTCATTGCACAAGTCTTTGACAGCTGCTCCTGTTGGAGATACCAAATTTGAACACAAATTGATTCACACTGACTTTGAACCAGATGTGGTAAGAAGATAGTCCAATTTAAATGAGATACGTTGAGATTTTTCAATAGATTGACAATTTTTTTTTGTGTGTGCCTCTTCATTTTCAGCAAGACATTGACTTGAGTCATCACTTGCTAGGCTTGCCATTGGTTTTCAAGAGCAAGAGTGAACATGACTGGCCAGACCAGGCTTCTTTCTTGTCTTATTTGAAACAATACGACGGTGTCATCCCATTTTTGACAACCTATCAGGTGACTCCAGAGTTTGACAATCGTCAGTATGAGATGTATCTTAATGGTGAAGGTGCAAAGGGAAAATCGGTAAGTGGTAGTCTACTATCAATGAATTTATAAGCTGAAATATGGATTTTCATATGTCCACCCCGCTTTACACATAAACTATATACTTGATAATTTATGATTCATTAATATGACATTTTTTTTCTCACAGATCCAAGCAGCCCTTGAATGGGAATATGTTCCAACTCCGAGTGAGAGACTGGTGTTACAAAAAATGAATAGCAAAAGAGGATTCTGGCCAGTTATTTCTGGATTTGCTTCACTTCCACAGCGATGTGGTAGCAAACCGGAACAATATAGTAGCGACAATGACGATTATTGGTACGTTTATAGACAGGCCTTGAAAGTCAGCATGAATATTGCAGAAGACGATGTCGATGACGATGAAGATGATGATGATGATGACGCCACTGAAGACGATAATGACAGATATTATAATTACCAGAGTTCATATTATAATGGTGGAAACAAGTATTATTACAGCAGTTTAGGTTATAATAAATCTTTAAGCCAATACTTTAAATCACCATGGCAATACAGTAGTGAGAGAAGCATCAAGACTGCATATCCTTACAAACAAGATTATGACAATGCGGAAGACTCTGATGCCATATATTATAAGGGTGGAGCTCTTCCATACTCCTCCAAGACCAGGAGCGATAAATCAGGAACCATTTCAACAATTGACAGAACTAATGACAGTAAGCCAATACTCGAATATGTATTTCAAGCGCTATATGATTCCAAAAACTCGTTATGAAATTAACACCTGTTTATCTTTCACAATAGTATCAGAGTACCACGTAAGAACAAAGATTTACGGTTATGGACAAACTACAGCCAAACTTGCCACCGCCTTTGTATTAAAACGTGATATGACAAGTCAGACTGATATCATCACCTTTACTGTAGAGTTGGATAACAATACAGTATCCGGTAACAAAGTACTAAAGGTATGTTAAGGATGTAACACAAATTTTAAAAAAATGTCATCAAGAAAAGTCTAAATCAGAATTATGTTCCCATCTTATTTCAAGATCTGCACCACAGCTACCGTCAAATATCCAGAAGTACCTTGTGATTACCACAGTCTGATGAGCCCCAGAGCTGCCAAGCCCATTCATGCAAACATCGGAATTAGCTGGGGACACGAATGCCCATCACCTCATGCTATCACAATCAAGGTATGAACACAGTATTTTAACATGTTCTCATAATGCATACAAAAAAGAATTCATTAGAGAATTTCTGATAATCAATTCATGCCAGTTGTACACCCAAAGAGTGCATCTTAGAAATTACAACAAAATTCCATCGTTTTAATTCACATATGTTTATTCCCAAACAGGCCAAGTTTGAAAAATCAAGGGAACAACAACGTTTGGAAAGCGAGAAAGACGAATGGTATTTTAAACAATGCCAGGTAGACATTGCTAATGGCAAAAAACTGACCGATGCTTGTGCTAATGCTCAGCTGGAATTCAGCTCTCTAAATAAATTAACTGTCGACATTGATTACCCCAAGGTAAGTTTTGTCTTAAATATGGGTATATAAAAGCTGTCAATGGTTTTTATTCAATTACAACTTGGGTACTTGTAGTTGCCATCCTGGTTGAAGAACCTAACTGCTCACACCGACACTTTCCTTAAGAGCATGTTCTACCCACAAATGAGCAACAATCCAGTTGACGTGAACAATGGAGAAGGACATTTGAAATTAGTCGGCGTTCTGGTCGATGAAGTTCCATCTGTGAACTTTTACATGTTTAAACCACACGAAAATACTTTCTTCAGGAAGGTTTACCTTGAGGAATACTACCCATACATTTACTCAGTTTCTACACAAAAAACTCATTTAGAACAGCTTGTAGAGGATGTTACCGATGGAGATGCATATCGTAAGTGCACGCTTTGTTATTTTTCACTTGTTTTATAAACTTTCTTATACAAAAGAAACGCTAATTTAAAAAAAAATATGTATTGTGATAACTATGATAGAAAACAATTTAAAGAAACAAAACCAAATTTGTTTCATTGGCTTACAAGATATTTTTTCTTCTAACAATTATATATTGAACAGAATATTTCGTTATGTTTTACAGCCTCTTGCGAAGTGATGGGCAAATACATCAATACTTTTGACAATACCACATATAGACATTACATAAGCGAATGCGAACATGTCATCGTCAAAGACTGTTCTCCAGATGATCTATTTGCAGTGACCATGAAACAAAAGAGCAACAACATCAAGGTATTTTAAAAGTCCACATGACACTATTCCTGGATGTTCCTGGATGAGTGCTAATATTTGGCTGTTGTCACTTGCCCAATTTCAGTACATGAAAGTCTACCTCTTGTCTCACGAAATTATCGTTCGACCACAAGGACGATACAATGGACAATTCGAATTGGAAATTGATGGCGAGAAATTTCAGCCAACCGACGATAAGGTTATTGTCTTGCAAGGCACTGGTGAAGTCGCACAAGGTGCTGTCCTAGCTCTGATATTGACAACTGGTCCAACGCTTACAATTAAGGCACCCACGATTGGGCTTGCTATTGATTTTGACGGAGAGGATGCTTCCATTGAGGTAATTTTTAACACCAGCTTTTAATGTTATGCAACACCAAGTGGTGAAATAGAAATTATAAGTTCAAAAGTACATTGCCATTCTAATGATGACTTTTCATGAAACAATTTACAGGTCTCGCCTTTGTGGGCCAGCAGAGTTTGTGGTCTATGTGGTCAATACAACGATGAATCTGACGATGATTTCAGAGGTCCACAACAATGTCTATACGGTGATGCTCGCTCATTTTCCGTCAGCTATGGCATTCCAAGTCCTCAATGCCAACTTCCACCACCAGGAACCACCAAGAAATTCTGTGACTTTAACTCACCCATTGACTACATCTCCAGGAGGAGTACCTTTTGTAAGAATCGTTTATTGGAATATAAAAAAATTAAACACCATAATCTATATGCATAAACTCATAGTTATAACTATTATTAAGGGGTGATCCATAAATTATGTCACACTTTTTTGCCTCTTTTTAAACACCCCCCACCTCTTTGTCACAGTTGTCACAAATTTTACAACACCCCACCCATAATGATGTCACAACCCGTCGATTACTCCCCCCCCAATTATTTTTTTAATAATTCTATATTCTTTTATAATTTTAAAATACTTTAAAATATTAAAAACTTAATTTTAAATTAATGAAACCAATGGTTGATATTAATAACATTATATTAAATAATAGATTGCTATGATGATTGATGAGTAGCAATCGGGAAGAAAGTTTTAAGTCACTACAGGACCCAAATCTTTTTTCCCGACAGCTATTCAAAATTTCAAATGTTAAAAAAATTGAAAAAAATTTCACCGCATATTTTTTACCGTTTGAAATAAATTTTGATGGTGTGATGTCACATTACCGAACCACCCCCCGACCCCTTGGTCACAATTGTCACAAAAAACCAACAACCCACCCACCCCCCTAGGTGTGACATAATTTTTGAATGGCCCCTAATAACTATGAGTTGTATAATAAAAAAAAATCCAGAATTAGCCTACTTCTTCAAATTCAGAATTTAATTATGTTTTTTTACACATGAAGATGATGACGATTTCGGAATAGCCAAGGCTTCATACCGTCCCTACTCCCAAAAAGACACTTCACCACCAACACACAATACGGAGATTGACATCGACGAACATAACGTCTTCGGAAGTGATGAAGTTAACATTGGAAACGTTGGAATAGGTTAAAATACTCATAATTATAAATATTATTAATAACTATTCTTATTCAAATTCAGAATTTAATTATGTTTTTTTTTTTTTTCATATGAAGCTTATGACGAAGTTGGTGACCAAGTGGATGACGATTTCATAACCCCCATGTCTTCATACAGACCTAACAACAGAAAGTACAGTCCACGACGACCACTGAATGGGGATATTTCTGTCAACCAAGGTCCCCCCACCTTCGGAGGTAATAAAGTTGAAATAAACGTAGGTAAAGATAACTATTAAAACGTGTATTCCTGGCAAAAACAGTGACGTGAAATTACTTGATATATAAAATGCATGTGTTTCTGAGGCACTACTCTATTTGTACAATAT
>JAQGAE010004524.1:0-12583 GCA_034696685.1 Julus scandinavius | reverse complement strand
CCACTACCCAAACTTGCTCCCGTCCTTTCCCCCCTCCCCATCCTCTTCTATCCAAATTAGCGCCCTCTACCACCCACCTATCCATCCTATACTACACAAATTTGCATTCTCTTCAGCTCCCCTATCCCCCACTTCACCCATCATCCTCCATTGACATCGTCATCTAGACAACAACATAGTTTATATTGTGCTACTTAAAATAAGTGTAGTACTTATTGAGTTTAAACAAATCCAACAAATCTATTTTAATACTTTGGGCGACCCGGTCGGCCTCCCTTCTCCCCACCCCCTCCTCGCTACACCACTGACCATCACTACATCCCCGTAGTCACGACTCGATGTAGCTAATCTGTAGTTTGCCCCCTTTGAATTTTAATGTCAATTCGTTGGTGGCTTATCTACGTGTAAGTTGAGGAATTGCAGTTGGTTTCATGTCCTGCATCCATTTGCAGATTGAGGTGTTTGGTTGCCTGATTTTTCTCGTAAATATGCAAAACAGCAGAAACCGGAAAATTTAGACGTTTATTTACGAGCCGTGGAAGTAAATTACGACGCCAATGACTGCATTCCGGTTAGCCATAGTTAAGCAATTATTAAGTTGCTTGTTTAAGGGCAATTTGTTGCTGGGCGTCGGCCAGAATGCTGCTGGTGGTCAAGCCGTCAGATAAATAATGCGTAATTGACTACCACGGGTTTTTTTTTTATTCAACTTGGGGTCTTGGAGATTTGTGGGGGAGGGGGAGGTTATCCACTGACTGAAATGCTAAGGGAATTGGATGATTTCTTGGCTGTTGAGCGGTTAGGGAGATTGGCAGTTTGATGCTGTGTCTTGGATGGGACACACGTTAAGGATAAACTTAAGACATGTAACAATTTCGGACGTCTGGAGATTGAGAACGATGGACCCAAGACGTAAATTTCCTCACATTATGGGGGAGGGGGATAGTATCCATAAATCTTGGGGTACACTATTTTTGCCATATATCCAGGGGAAAAAATGCTTCAAACATTTTTAATATACAGTGGAACCTCGATTTACGAACTTAATCCGTTCCATGACCATGTTCGTAAATGGAAAAGTTGGTAATCCGAATCAATTTTTCCCATTGCGATCAATGTAATTCCAGATGCGTTCCTTGTCCACATTTTTTTATTTATTATTTTTTTTAAAACATGGTATGATGGTTTTATATGTGGAAATAATACAGTATTATGCGTGGAATAAATTTATTGGCAGTTGAATGACAAAATGCACAAGAATCAGTGCCGGATTCTGACCTGGAAACGAAGGGCTCGTGTACTAAGGAGGTCCGAAAAATGTCCTCGTTTGCTCAACACCCTCCTTTCCTCTTAATTTTCCCTTATCAACGACTCTGCCCTATATTTCACATATTTTAATGAATTTTGTGATGTCGATTTGTGCTTTTTGGGGCTCTGCACAACACCAACCTGATCAAATTTTTACAAGGTTCTGTAGTGTTAGATACGTTACAAATGCATGGAAGGTTCACATATAACAGTAATATTAGAAGAAAGCAGTTTAATTACCAAAAAAGAAACCGCATCTTTATTATTTAGAATAGTGCAGATCGTCGATTTCGCCATGTTGTACTCCTTGGCAAGATCCAAAACGCGATCACAACTTTCATGTTTAGCTATAATTTCCTTTTTTTTTAAATCAACATTAATACGTTTGTGATTATTCTTAACGCCATATTCACTAAAACTATGCACTTTTTTGGTAGCACACTGGGTTTTGTCCCGTTCGTAAATTGGATTAACGTTCGTAAATCGAAGTTCCACTGTACATAAAACTTTTTCTCCAAAAAGTCATGTTCTCGTGTTCTTCAACAATGTCGTTTGCGAATTTTTAAAAAAAAGACACCAATGAGTTACGACTAACACATTTTCGAATTCTTGACGACCGGTTGGGACCGTGCTAATCGACGTTATACAGGTTCACTTAACATTCCAGGAGGATTCCCCTCTATTGTGGGGCAGGTGAGAAAAACCTGATTTTGCATTTACCCATAATTTGAAGGCGGAAATTGATGACTTTACCAGCATCATGCCAAAGTGTACATGTTTACATATTGGACGTTTCCAGGTACACTATGAATACCACGAAACATGTTTCCCACATCCTGACGGCTGGGTGGAATATATGGGCAGACCATAGGGGCCATTCAAAAAGGATGTCCTCAAGAGTGGGTAGAGGGGTCTGATGGTGACAGAGGAAAGGAGAGAAATCCATTATGGAGTCCACTAATGATAGTATTTTTAGGTTTTTGTATTTTCTGTCTTGAGTTTTAAAGGTCATTGAAAAGGGAAATGGACACCGGAAGAAATATGTCCGCAGTCCCAAATATACTTGAATTTTTAAAACTTAGGGAAATCGGGAATTTTTCCTAAATTTGTGTTAAACACCCAATGGTGCTGGAATTTCCCTAAGAGGTCAGGAAATTTCCGTTAATCAGAAAAATCTGGAAAAATGTCGTGGAATTGGTATCAAGGCCTTTGTATGTTACCACACATTTTCTGGACACCCTACTTTCCAAAAAAAGGTAATGGCGTCTATGAGGGGGAGGAGGGGGAAGGGGGAGCTCAATTTTTGAAGGAATTTCGAGGACGTCCGTTTTGAATGTCGTGGAATTGGTATCAAGGCCTTTGTATGTTACAACACATTTTCTGGACACCCTACTTTCCAAAAAAAAGTAAGGACCTCTTTGAGGGGGAGGAGGGGGGGAAGGAAGGGCGAGCTGGGCTAAAACGAACACTGTGTATTTGGAGGAGGAGGAAGAGGGGGGGGAGACTCAAGTTTCGAAGGAATATCGAGGACGTCCTTTTCGAATGGATCCTCATTTGTACTAATTTTAATTATTCTTCATCAGATTTTTCCATGTTTTATTTAGAAACCAGAGTAAAGATATTCTTATGAAAACTACTAGTGAGGCTTGACTATATTTGAGTCCCTTGATCAGTGTGCCTTCACAAGTTTAGTCCCTTGTTCAGTGTGCCTTAACAACTTGAGATCTATCTACAGTGTTCACTATTTCAAAGAGTAGTACATTTAGTATCATGCTATTTACGTTTTCTTAAGATTCAAAGTAGTCTAAACATAGTATACCGTATAATAAGTATTTAAAGTTTTGTTTTTTTCAATTTTTGAAGCGGAACTCAATTCGTCACACACTTTTTCTGGTACTTGTTCACACGAAATGAGAAATTCTGGCTAAACCCCTTTGGCATCTCCTGGTTCAAAACACTGCTTAGTTTTGGCCGATTTCGACTCTTTTCTCGTAAATTTAACAAGTTTTTCCACCTGCATCCTCTTTACGACTTTTGACGCTCGGATTTGAAATATGCGGCTGAGAGATTTCCATTTTTATTGTTTCTGTTTATACGCTTCTTGTTTATTGATTTAACCCTTAACTGGCTCATCTAAAATGTGCTTTCCTTCATCTTAAGACACTCCTCGGGACGTTAATGTCACGCTTGTGTCTCACCACTGGATTAAACCACTTTTTCATCTCCATCTTATGTCCACCTCCTAGAAACAAGACACTGGCTTAAAATAGGGTTAATTCCATGAATTACAAGGAATTGCTGGAGGGATTAAACTAGGATTGTTATACCTTGTAGCATTTCATGGCAGATTATACCGCCAGATTTACACGAATCCCCAAGTGGAAAAACATGTCACTATGGGCCATATATGGAGATATAAATAGAATGGGGGTAGACCAAAAAATACACATATATGGCTAGAAATTAAATTAGGGCCATTCAAAAACGACGTCTACGAAATTACTTCAAAAATTGACCCCCTACCCCTGTTCACACTGTGTCCATTTTATCCATTTTAGCCCCAGATCACCCTTCCCTCTCCCCCCCCCCCTCATGGACGTCCTTAATTTTTTTTAAAGTAGGGTGTCCTCAAAATGTGTGCATTGTCACTTGACGATAGGGGCCATTCGATAAAGACTTCCCCGGAATGCCTTCAAAAATTGACCCCCTCCTCTACCCCCTGTCCACAACGATTCCTATCCCCCAACATAGACGTCCTTAATGTTTTTTTGAAAGGTAGGGTGTCCAGAAAATTCGTTCTGCAGTGTTATTTGCATACAAAGGCCCATACTATAAATTCCAGACTTTTCCTAGGTTTTAAAACTTCAAGTACACTTGGAACTGTGGACACATTTGTTCCGGTGTCCATTTCCCCTTTCACTGACTATTAAAACTCAAACTGAAAATCCAAAAACTGAAAAATACCATAATTAGTGGACGTCCATATTGGTTTCCCCCTCCCTCTCCCTGTCCACATGGTGTCCACATACAAGCACACCCCCTACACCCCTCTTGAGAACGTCCTTTTTGAATGGTCACTGTCATCGTTCATCAGTTGCATAGTTGGAATGATGACAATACTCAATCACATTTGAAGTGGGGTGTTGAAAACAAAGTTTTTCGTCTAAAAAATTTCAAATTTCAAAACAACAAACCCACGTGTATACAAAAGTGGTATTTGTTGCAAAATTCCTGGGGCCATAGAAGGTTGATCGTCAGAACCGGTCTGGTTGCCGACGCATTTTCTGTAATTAATCACACAACTAGCATGCACTCTGTGAGTGTAATTCATATTCATTAAACACAATGAAGATTCGCTAAACTCCCCCCAAAAAAAAACGCAAAATAAAAAGATGGAACCGAGTGGGAGGGGGTAAAAAAAAGAAGGAATGCCATTCTGGCAATTAAAAATCGAGGAATATTTCAAAGAACTGCCACTTTTAAGCGAATCGGGTGAACAACTGACCAGGATGACCCCCCAAACAATGGCCAATTGGTCACGAAGCATGTATCTAACACGAAGGATAAACGAGCTCGATTTGGGAACAACAATGTCCCGAGTCTTAAATGTTCACATTGTATTTTAAGATCCGAACATCGTGTGTAAACCCCCCGATGGTGAACTCAACAGGCCTTTAGAACAAATGACGTCAGAGTTTGGAGGACCTGCTTTAAGAGATCCAGGCGAGACATAATGAATGTATCGAAGATTTTAAAAGACTGTTAGATAATTACTAGATTATTAAATTTCAAAAACATCATCCCTCACTGGATGTATCAACTATCCTCATGAGTTTGACGGGTCCATCCAAGGCCGTATATATGGGGGACGGGGGAGGATCTTGGGAGTAGTTTCCCTCCCCCCCCCACTCTCCCAAAATTCCCAAAATTTCAAAGTAAATCGGCAAAATATAAAACGGGAATTGCACTTTTGCATTAAAAGTGCGATTTTCTAATGGGCTATTCAAAAAGGACGTCCTCAAGAGGGGAGTTGGGGGCCTGCTGGAATGTAGACAGGGGTAAGGGAAAAGCCACAAAAATCTTGACAAAATGTCATGAAATTTAAAACGAGGTGGGTGCTTGGAAATTTATAGGATGGGCCTTTGTATGTTCCAACATACTTTCTGGACACCCTACTTTACAAAAAATTAAGGCTGTTCATGAGGGGGGAGGGGGTTTGGGCTTAAATGGACACAATGTGGTGCTTGGAAATTTATAGGATGGGCCATTGTATGATCCCACAAACTTTCTGGACACCCTACTTTACAAAAACTAAGGACGTTCATGAGGGGGAGGGGAGGGCTGTGATAAAATGGACACCATGTGGACAGGGGGCAGGGTGGAGGAGGGGTTTGGGCTAAAGTGGACACCATGTGGACAGGGGAGGGGGAGTCGATTTTTTGTTGGAATTTCGGTGACGTTTTTTTGAATGGCCCCTAAAGTGTGTGTCTGTGTGAATTACCCCTCCTCCTTATTGAAAACAATGCCCCTCTTCAACAGAGGTCGATCGGAGGCAGAAAACCAAGAGTTGGACGTTGGACGATAGAAAATCGGACGTGTGAACTGCGCGATGAGTGAGCTGGGCCCTCCCTCCGTTGGCGCCCTCCTGCCACTTGCTCCACCGCCCTTCTACTCTGGCCAGTCCACCTCTGGTCATCGTAGTTCGTTTTTGCTACCTTTATCAAGCGTTATCGTGAGTTTGCACGAAAAGCGTTGGAATTTCTCGCGAATTCCCCCGTCTCCACGGGAGTTCCCCTTCGTCGCGCGCGACGGTCGCGGGGTGCAGCAAGGTGTTCGCACCAATTACGACGCATCGAATATTAAATGGTCGAGGGCCTTTAACCCTCGCCTCGAAATTCAATTAATGCTTCATAAAAACCCCTCGTGGATTGATAGCCGATAAGCTGAACTGGAAATTTGACAATCGAAGACAGGTTTTTTTATTAGTGTTTTTTTTTTTTTTTCTTCTTCCTCGCCTAATAATTTAATGATTATTATACTGATGAGCGATGGGCGTGGCACACTGACTTTTTTATCGATGTTCGGAAATTCGATTAACCGTAGTTGATGTTTGAAAAACAAGCCACGGACCTAGCGCCCGACCTCACACCCCTGGGGCAAGGTAAGCAGGGATGACACCTGAATACCAAGAGCTACAGTAGAACCTGTCTAAATGCATCCTGTGTAAATGAATAACCTCTCTAAAAGCATCCTGAGTAAATGAATAATCTCTCTAAAAACATCCTGAGTAAATGAATAATCTCTCTAAAAACATCCTGAGTAAATGAACAACCTCTCTAAAAACATCCTGAGTAAATGAACAACCTCTCTAAAAACATCCTGAGTAAATGAATAATCTCTCTAAAAGCATCCTGTGTAAATGAATAACCTCTCTAAAAACATCCTGAGTAAATGAACAACCTCTAAAAACATCCTGAGTAAATGAATAATTTCTCTAAAAGCATCCTGAGTAAATGAATAACCTCTCTAAATGCATCCTGAGTAAATGAACAACCTCTCTAAAAGCATCCTGAGTAAATGAATAATCTCTCTAAATGCATCCTGTGTAAATGAACAACCTCTCTAAATGCATCCTGAGTAAATGAACAACCTCTCTAAAAGCATCCTGAGTAAATGAATAATCTCTCTAAAAGCATCCTGAGTAAATGAATTAACAACCTCTCTAAAAGCATCCTGAGTAAATGAATAACCTCTCTAAATGCATCCTGTGTAAATGATTAACCTCTCTAAAAGCATCCTGAGTAAATGAACAACCTCTCTAAAAGCATCCTGAGTAAATGAATAATCTCTCTAAAAGCATCCTGTGTAAATGAACAACCTCTCTAAATGCATACTGTGTAAATGAATAAACTCTCTAAAAGCATCCTGAGTAAATGAACAACCTCTCTAAAAGCATAAAATGTTCCTGTCCCGACTTGGGAACCGTGTATATAAATGAACCTGTCTAAAAGCATATTTGTCACCGGTCTCAAGCGAATGCATTTAGACAGGTTCTACTGTAATCAGACATTACAAGTTACTAACCAAGTCCATATATGAAGTCTTATATCATTTACAGTGGAATCTCGGTTTACGAACTTAATCCGTTCCTCGACCTTGTTCGTAAACCGAATCAATTTTCTCATTGCAATTAATGTAAATCCAAATAATGCGTTCTTTGTCCTAGAATTTTTTTTTACATGTTATGGCTTTATGTGTGGAAATAATACACACAGGAAATAAATATAAGAGTAATATTAGAAGAAAGCAGTTTAATATATACATCCATGATTTCCAACATTATAGGAAATTAAGACACCCACGTGGTGTCGTCATGCGGACGTTGCTGCGAATCAAGTTCATTCGCTGATTCTGTTTAAGAAATTTATTTTAACAAACATTGTTTCCATTTGGAAAATTTGTATTATTCTACTCTATTCTCTCGTTAATTATACGATTTAAGTCTGAAATGACGTCATCGATGGATTCTCATCCATTACATCTGCAATTGGCGTGGATAAAACAAAAGACGAACTTTTGCCTTATTTGCAATTGAGGCTAGATCCTTCAAACTAATATCGATTTTAATTTAAATCCTTGGAAATTCTAACACATTTTTGATGTTTCTCGTATTTAGTAAAACTTATCCGTAACAAAGATGTTCTGCTGGAACTAGTAAAACAATTGCAGAAACTCGGACCTTTGATAGGTGGTGCAGAGAAATGTGTTCGTAAACTGAAGCATCGTTCGTAAAGCGAAACAACATGTGGTGTTCGTAAACAGAGACGTTCGTAAACCGAGGTTCCGCTGTATATCTATATTTATTTTCCTCTCGTATTATGTCCGCGACATTAAATGTCGACCGCATGTTCAATATATTATGCCATGTTATGTGTACAACCCATGGCCACTTTAGTTCAACTTCTGTGATCAGTGTGTCCATCAAGGTTCGACTCAGTTGAGATTCTTGTTTTACAAGTTCATGTTTTTAATGAAGCAAGTTTACGTGGGTTCGATTTGGTTCAAGATGTTGAATGTAGGGGGAAAGACTCGGTTCAGCTCTGTTGACCACATACACTTACAGTAAAACAATGAAACATATAACGAGGGTACAAATATGTAAATTAGGAAAAAAAATCGTTCAAATTGCCCATAAAATCAAAACATTTAACCCAACAAGGGTGAAAAAGTTGGGGAAAATTGGTGAAATCGATGTGCCATATAATTTTTACACCTGGGTTAATAACAAAATAAGTTAGTAAAGGTATTCTAGTGCTTTTTTTAAAAATAATTTTGTAATAAAATGATGATGATCGAATTGTGTTGTAAAGTATTAAGGGGCCATTAAAAAAGAGGGTGAAGGGGAGGGGTATACTGTCATGTGGACAGGAGGAGGGGTGGGTTTTTCTATGTTCCAACAACTTTTCTGGACACCCTACTTTTCAAAAATGTTAAGGACGTCTATGAGGGAAAAGGTGGGGGGTAGTCTGGGCTAAAATGCACACAATATGAACAGGGGTGGGAGGATCAATTTTGGAAGAAATTTCGTAGACATCTTTTTTAATGACCCAAATCTCGTGGAATTAGTAGAGAGGTGGGTGCTTGGAAATTTGTAGGATGGGTCTTTATATATGTTCCAACACATTTTCTGGACACCCTACTTTTTAAAAAATGTAATGACGTATATGAGGGTGGGGGGGACTGGGCTAAAATGATAACTGTGCGGATTTGGAGGAGGGGGGGGGTTGGTTCAAGTTTTGAAAGAATTTCGAGGACAGTCTTTTTGAATGGGCCCTAATGTCCCCTTGACGTCCTCAAAAGCGCTAAGGACGTCTATGGGGGGAGGGGGGGAGAGGAGGGATAAAATGGATAAAATGCACACAATATGGACAGAGGTGGGAGGATAAATTTTGGAAGAAATTTCGTAGACATTCTTTTTTAATGACCCAAATCTCGTGGAATTAGTGGAGAGGTGGGTGCTTGGAAATTTGTAGGATGGTTCTTTATATATGTTCTAACACATTTTCTGGACACCCTACTTTTTAAAAAAAGTAATGAGGGGAGGGGACTGGGCTAAAATGATAACTGTGCGGATTTGGAGGAGTGGGGATGAAGAGTTTAAGTTATGAAGGAATTTCGAGGATATTCTTTTTGAATAGCCCCTTGACGTTTTCAAAAACGTTAAGGACTTCTATGGGGGGTAGGGAGGGAAGATCTGGGCTAAAATGGACACCATATAGACGGGGGGAAGGGGGAGGGTGTATCAATTTTTGAAGGAATTTCGGGGACGTCCTTTTTGAATGTTCCCCTTATTATTGATTGCAATTGATAACATGTTTTACGTGTACATCAATAAGTACATTAGATGATACCAAAAAATAAGTCAAATTTTTATGAAAACATTTAGGAATTCCTGAAAAATAACCCCCCGAATTCCGCTAAGTGTACACGAGTTTAAAATCAATGGCTTTCACTCAACCTTCTGAAAGTCTTCATCCAATTTAATTGGGATGCAGCGCCGATTTGTGTTTTTTTACTGAGGGTTGGCACGGGGTAGACAAAAAAATCGTTTTCACCCGAACATGAGAACATAAGAAAACACGATAAAAATGAGATAAGTAGAGGAATTTCGTTCTTACCTGATGGGAGCGACCATTCAATGTCGTCTCCGTTGTGTAATCCTTTTTTTTTATATTCTTCTCTGCTTTTTGCGTTCACATTAACTCCAGTCGATGTTGACACGCGTCCGGTTGTAAACACATGTCTAGGAGGCGATAAAGTCCCGTTTAATCCACTCGGAACACGTCTCGGGAACGGGTGTGCTCTGCGGACAGGTGGAGGTCTGTCCCCCTCCTTGAATGCCGGTGAACGCGTTCTGTGGGGGGAATACCTGATGTCCGGAGCACCGACGAGAGACGTAGGGTGGGGGTGCCCAGCTGGGAGGGGGGAGACAACCAATCCCGAGCGTCATGCGTGACAGATCATCGAGGTAGCAAAGGGGGGTTCAGGGGGATCCACTCCGGGTACACCTCGAGTGGATGGAGGGGGGAATGACCATGCAGACACCAGGGTGGAATAAACATGTATGGACATGTATAACTTACTGTATATGGCTAGACCAGAATTTGAACATATATGCGGATCAAGGGTGGACTGGACTGGCAATAGAAGAGAGTGGTGGAAGATGTTCCAGAAGCTCATCAAATACTCACTCGGAGAATAATAGTGCCCCTTGTTTATTCTTTTAAGAGGGCCCCAGTTATCTCACCAGGAGGGCGCACTATGATTTGGGCATAATATTACATGGCCATGTAGCAGACTTGGGCAAATTATACTCATGAGTAGGAGTACTGTGTACTGTGCAGTGGAATTATAGTATAAGTAGAGTACGTGTAATCGGTAATCGTATGAAATGAGTAATCAAACTTGGGAAATTATGTACTCATTACTAGTACTCGTCATCAGACTCGTCACTCGAGAGATTTGTACTCATGGATATATGTAAGTACTAAGTACGAGTATGGCGGAATGCAAAAGTATTGTTTGGGGAACTCGATTTATTTTAAACACCGTCTTAGACATTAGCAAAATCTTAATAATTAAAGAGGGAAAAGTACATTACATCCGATAACAAAGTACCACAAGTAGAAATGTAGAAATTTCAAGTTAATCTTTCTGGTTACTCAAATGTATTAAATGCGACTCACTTACTTATTTATTTCTACTCACACTCGATTACATCGGTACTCATAATTTCAGATTAGTTAATACTCGATGACATTTCTAATCACCCATCGTGAGTACATTTGTAATCACCCATCGCGAGTACATTTGTAATCACCCATCGCGAGTACATTTGTAATCACCCATCGCGAGTACATTTGCAATCACCCATCGCGAGTACATTTGCAATCACCCATCGCGAGTACATTTGCAATCACCCATCGTGAGTACATTTGCAATCGCCCATCGTGAGTACATTTGTAATCACCCATCGCGAGTACATTTGTATTCACCCATCGCGAGTACATTTGTAATCACCCATCGCGAGTACATTTGCAATCACCCATCGTGAGTACATTTGCAATCACCCATCGCGAGTACATTTGTAATCGAGTGCATTGTACTCATTACGTTTTGAGTCACTTACTTTTGTACATTTTGTACTCGGAACTATTTTACTCGTTCCTCAAATTCACTCAATGTACTCCTTTACTGTCCAACATTGCCATATAGTACCCCCTAAGGGCCTAATTACGCCTAAGGGCCAGTTTCATTGGAATCCAGTTTTACATTTTTGTGGTTCCCCTGTACATGTCAGCACGTGCACTACAAGCAGGTAAATATTTGAATACATATGTCAGGGATCCCCTGTCGAGCTAGCCGGGGAGACGAAGGGGGCCCTCCCGATTATATGCGCTAAGTGCCTTTTTTTCTAGCTAATTTAACCCTTTGAACCGTGAGTATATCTGGCCTCTCGTTTTCCATGCTTTTCACCCATGGATTTTCTCTCGCCGGGGGTTTAATGAGCGGCTTTTTGACCGCTGCACAAAGAGCCACAAATTGCTGCTTAGAGATTGCGTGCGCCGGCCACATTTACCCTTCGCCCACTCTTGGTGTCACTCGGAGATATGGGGGGAAGGCGTTTGGACACCCCCACATCACCCTCACAACCCTCCATGGCACGGCCATTCTGGGAGATGTTGAAACAGGCCGTCATGTGATACCATACTTGTTGGAGGACCTCTTATTAAAAATTTCCTTGTTGGATCTCTGGCCATCTAACCTACTTTGTAACTTATGCTTGGGTCCCCAAGACGCCCATTGTTCTTTAGGCTTCAGCTACTGATCTGGTGAACTTTTGGGGAATCTGTTCTGGAATCAGGTCATAAATTGAACGTGGAGACTTCTGTAATTGAGGATACTGTACTTTTTGGAAGGCTGTTTGAAGTCAAGAAGGGTTCCTGGAAACCTGCTCATTTTGGTAGTCGGGCCTTCAAACATATAAGGGGATATTCAAAAAGGACGTCCTCAAGAGGGGGTAGGGGGTCTGCTAGTATGTGGACACCATGTGGTCAGGGGGAGGGAGGGGAGCCATAATGGATGTCCAATAATTATGGTATTTTTCAGTTTTTGGTTTTTCCAACTATGCAACTGATGAACAATGACAGTGTACTCCCTAGATGCCGCTCAAAAATGATGTCCTCAAGAGGGGTGTGGGGGGGTGTCTGCTAGT
>JAQGAE010004523.1:0-12627 GCA_034696685.1 Julus scandinavius | reverse complement strand
TTCACGCGTCGCGAAGCTGTCTGCTAGTGACGTCAAAACGTAACGTAACGGGCGTAACGTAGCGAAAACGTGGAAGTGTGAAGGGGCCTTTACAGTGTTGTCTAACGAGAAAACTAATTCCGCGAACAATTGTAAGGCGAACAATTGTATAGCGAGGAATTGACCTATGCGATAAAATAACCTATGCGAAAAATTGAATAGGGAATAATTTTTCCATGGCGAAAATTTGTCCAGACTTGCATTAGGACCATATATAGACAGATTGACGTCATTAAGTATGGCATTATTAATATTAATTAACAATGGATTTAGGATTAATAATATTTCATAAAAATATTAATTTCCAAATATGCATGTTCATTGTACGTGAGTCAAGTGCAATATTTTTTGTATATTCATTCTCTGAAAACGATATTGTGTTGGGCAATTTAATAGATTGAGAAATCTGCATTATCATATTGAGACTTTTTCCATTAGCTAATTTTTTTCAAGATTTCATGCCAGATTATCCTTTTGCAATTTCAGTTATTGATTTGCACATTTGCGAATTGTAGGATTGAGTTTAGCGAATTGTTCACTAAACCACAACACCAGAAAATTGCTTTTAGAAATCCGTGACTTTGAAGTTAACAGTGAGTTCATGATGGTGATTCCACGAATGTAGCCTTTTATGTCCAATTTAGTATTGGACATCCACATCTATAAACACACTTAGCAATTCACACCAATATAACATCACCAGTGTTCATTTCTGACAAGACCTAAAAGGATTTCTAATATGCCCCAGAAAATCTAAAAGCAATTATGTGAGGCTCACACGGCTTACAATCCCTTCCATTTTAACCCATGCACTGAACCTAAAGATATTTCCAATATGGACCTATCGGTTAATTGACTGAAGGTGCTATGCAGTCCTGTGCTGCAGTCCTATTGGCTGCCAGACTGGTTCAGTCCACCAATTGCCTGCCATTTAAGTCTGTGTTACAGCTCCAACCCAAGTTACCTCTTATCACCTGTTATGTATTTCTGTCTTGTGACATTTTGACAAAATCTCCTGTAAGGCTAACTTAAAGCATTCCTTTGGAATTTGGCTGAATCTGTTCTTTCAGTTGGTATGCATTTACTTGTTTCCAGTGGCATAGCTACGATTTGTGGGCCTACAAGCAACATTCACTTTGGTGCCCCTTCAGTTGTGATGGGGGCCCTAATGACTGTTTCACATCTTTAGGCGAACGGTTCGCGAGCCGTTCAGAGACATCTCGCGAACCGCTCGGCTCACGTCCTGCTCGCATATGTATACACGCCTTAACGATCCAAAGATACCGGATCCAAGTGCGGACAAATCCAGCCGGGCACGAAATATCAGGGAACTCAGGTTTATTTCTGAACAGCAGCACAAAACATAATTTTACAACCAAAATATGCGGACTGCTACTTTGCAGCCCCGAAAAACCCGAGCCGCGCGTACTATCCCGGAGCTGACCAGCCTGGTCAGCTCCCGAATTCGGACTCCCTTCCCTGTCATCCCGAACTTCCCAGCAAACCTTCCCCGGTATGCTGGTCAGCTCGGGGCAACCGCGAAGGCCACATTCGCCACATCGCGCACCGGCCGACCCCGCCCAAGGGCATCACTCCGGCCCTCTTGCCCCTGACCTCAGGGGTCATTACAGCTCATTCTTTGGCGTTGGTGTTTAGCCCTCATGTTGCAGAAATAGGCCTACATTATAAATCAACAAACAACATTAAATCCAATCCAATATTGATCACAATGCCTAAAAGCATTTCCAGAATGGCTCACAAGAACTAGAAGCATTTCCAATATGTGCTGATGCAGGCAGTCGGGTGGGTTACTTGCTTGCCTTTTGATCCTAAGATATGGGGTTCGCTAACCGATCAAAGTCGGAGGTAGTTTTTTACGGATGGGCGAATATTCATTAAGTGATGGCTCGTTCAAATTTATCTTGCTCCTTGAACGTTTAAGATCCCTCGAGAGGGGGTGGAAGTCCCCCTCAAATGCAAAATTTCCAGGTAATTGATGAAGGCTGTTCCCCTGGTGGCCAAGGAATCAAAGTTAAAAATCAACAATTTCTAATATCCTGTAGAACTTTCCCAACCCCTTGTTTAATATCATTTTTAGCCTCGATGGGTCTTTTACACCCTCTGCTGAAGATAACAATTCTGGACACAATTGTCCTACTGCCTTACTTTGTGGTCTAGCCATTTATGGGCCATTATATACTTATATCAACAAGTTTTTAAAGAAGGCATCCAATTGGTGGCAATTGGCAACAGACCATCGCGTTGAAGGTCATTACTTCAGGGCTCTTGACTTAGAAGGATATGTAGGACATAGCCATTGGCTGGCGTCGACATTAGATATCCCCCTAACGTTTATTTGGTTCTGACGGAAGTGTTGATAGGGGAAATCCCCTGCTGAGAGGCAATATAAGCATGATAGAGGCGCCTTGTCTATCTTTTGCCATTTTGCCAAATGGTTTTAGAAGTGGAGAAGAGGATTTTCCTCCATTTGATAACATTACTTCCGTTTCTTCTTCCACTTCTTAAGAAAAACCTTTTTTTATACTTAGTTTCGACGTTTCTTCACTGCTTTATATTGTTTCTTTCCTACGAAATAGTCGTTGCAATGCTGCCAATAAAAGGCGACACTTTTAGAGAAGACTTTTCCCCCATTTTCCCAAATGGCCCTAATGGAAACTCGTTCAGTTTTTTGGCAGCCATTTTACTACGCTTTGGCATAATCTCAATTGTTTTATCTTTTCTACTGCTGTTTTATTTAAATTGTCCTGTTATCTGCTTTCACTTTTGCATAAGTTTTACTCAAACTTTTTGGCTTTAGTTTCCCGTATGTACTAGCATCAGTCTTTAATATTGTCTCGCACATGAGGTCGAATACCAAAAGTATAGGAGGTCTTGTTAATGTTTTGGTTAGTACATCAAACTCCATTTTCATGTCTTCCGTCCACTCGCACCTTGCCGCATCCAGCATCGACACACTTCGTAAAACCCTGCACCTATCACTAAACTCTGGGATGAACCAGCGATAGAAGAAAAGTTTCCAGGAACCACTTGACCTGCTTGGGACACTCCAAAGTTTCCCAATCTTGTATAATTCTAACATCCATGGCTCAAATAAGGAATGAAAGGTTCCAAAAAATACATTTCTCACCTGAACTTATAGATGAGAGATCAGTATTAGATAAAATTTCTTTTATTCGTTGCAATGTTTCGTCCGGAAATTGGACTTCATCAGGCAAGTAAAAATGTCTAAAAACAGATAGTATCAGAACCGCATCAAAAACAATGTTTTTTACAATTTAAGTAAGGGTAGTATTTCCAACAGATAGGGTGAATACCGTTGCGTTTTGTCATAGTTGCACTTAGTCGTATACAAGTAAGTATAAATGTGAACAATTCACTAAGTTATATATAAAGGGCCAATCGATTCAAGGGAATGTAGGACAAAGCAAAGATAAATATGTACACTTACAGTTCTTTCTCCTGTAAAACAGGGCGTAAAAAGTTACATAGCAGGTAACTCGACAGAAGTTGAACAGCGATGCATGTGTAAAAGGCAATGCACGTATAAAAATAGCACGTTCACTGCAACCTAAATTAATAGGCAATCTTAGATTCCAACATAAATCCAAGGTGTATAAAATTATACTCCTAGTTAAGGTGCCTGCACACCAGGCTACTTAAGCTGTGCAGCCAATTAAAAAACTGCGCAGCTTTTGTAATGCGCCGTGTGAGCCACCCTGCAACACTGAAAGTAGCCACTGCAGCATGATAGCTATCTCACCCTTGGGCTACTCGGATCCTCCACTGGGAATCTACAAAGTTCTTGAAAAATTGTAGGTACTATTTTTTAGATGGTCCGATAACCATTCCAAAGGATTTTCTCATCACGAATCTTTGTTCGGTACACCTTTGCACCAAATTCACAGAGATGGAATAATCAATGACTGAAAAACCACCATTAAAACTCACTTAAGACATTGCATCGGGCATAACGATGACTGGCTAACCCCAACATTAACCTAAAGTCCCAAAGCAGGTTAAAGTACGAGGGGCGGTCAAACAGTATTGCATATTCGTTTATTATTCGAAAACCAGATGTCGTACAAAAAAAAACTAAAATACTTGTTTTACATTTTGATGCAAAAATCAAGATTGAATGTATCTAATGCATTTGAAAACAAATGCATCGAAAGGTCATTGCTTGTTTTTTCATGTTGAAATTTAATATGTCACGAATGACTTTTTTTGAAACAAAAATAAATCTATGAAACCTAAGAATTGTATCCTTTTAATGATCAAAATGAGATTGAGTCCACAAAACGTCTTTTTCTTCTTTCTACAAATATTTCTTTATTGATTTTATTCAGAACATACGTTTCGGAAGTCAAACTAAAGTGGATTTTAAGAAGCCTTTTAATTCCTGAAAATTTTGAGTTTTTCAACAACAACAGACGCCTGTAAAAAAATATTTATATTTCCAAAATTTTAAACAAACTGTTATACTTTAAAAACGTTTATAGAAAATATGTATAGAAATTGGTAATACAAGTAGCTAGATTCAATCTAATTAAAATTGCATTATGCTTCAATGTACTCATTCAAAATTGAATGGATGCTTAATTGAATTTATAATGTGTTTACTTTAATTTCATTTAAATTTACTGTAATTTAGATTAAAATTTAAGAAATACATTTTAATAACATTTTATCGGATTAAATTTATGTAAACGTTTTAAAAATTGAAATTAAGACACTTGTTTTAGAAATTTAAGTTTGGGAATTTGCTTATGCAAAAATGAAATAAAAGACAAGTGTTTAGGGTGGTTTATTCATTATTACTTTAGAGAGGTTTATTCCTTTTTACATGGGTCCTGAGTCGGGACTGGCACATTTTATACAGCCTTAGTCAAAAGTCTGGAGTACCCCGGACGAGCGACCCGATAACGCATGAAAGTTTAATTTATAAAATTTGTTTTCGATAGAAATTTCACGTCATTTGATAACAAAAGCATTTGAAGTCATAAGCTATCCATACATGGTCATTTTGTGGCATTCTTTCAATGCAAAAACATGTGAATTATCAAACAAAAATACTTGGTAATAATTGTTGATGTATGTAAAAGGTGAAATGTATATCTTCATTTGGTTATGAGATATCTTCTTTAACTCACTTTTAATTTAGAGTAGAAATAATTAGTTTTATAATTGTATATAACGTTACAAAAAGTTCTATTTCACCCTAGTGAATTAAATTGCATAGGATGAAAACAAATGAAATTCACAAAATCCCAAAAGGGCGTTTACAATTAATGCATTCGACTGTGAGAAACACAAATCCTTTTTTATTCACCACTTTACTTAATTCATTAGTGGAATCAAATAAAACGTTAAAAGTACTTCTTCTCAAAAGTCACAAAAATCTATAGGAACGCTCCTATTTAGACAAATATTGATTTTGTGCCACTCATTGCAACATAATTTGCATTCAACATCTCATTTATTTCTGCTATAACGCTTTTAGATTTAATAAGGTACCCTTACTAAAAAGTACTTTTAATGAATCTTTTTTATTTATAAGAGGTAAATTCCTGATATGGCTAATGTGTCCTCCTTCCATGTTCCCACGTGTAGCGTGACGTGGTGATAGCTTGCGTAACATAACTTGGTGATAGCTTGCGTAGCGTGACGTAGTGATAGCTTCATTTTGTGATTATTTTGCACAAATTTAAAAAAGATAAGCACTGTCTTTAAATAAAAGCAAAAACCTGGTAAGTTCAGAAACAGCGCAGAAGAAGAAAATAAATGAGCTATAATCTTATTGTTTACTAAAACTGATAAATATAGTTTGTAAACAACTAGCTGGTTCATATTCACTCAGCAGCATGGGATTTCTGGATTTTTTAAAAAAACTATAGGGCTTGATTTGCTATGAACATGCTAAGCTTGGACTGATAAATGGTGTTACATGGCTACATGTTACACCTGTATGGTGTACACGTGCATGTTAAATATACACAGTATAAAACAAGAAACAATATTATATCAACAAATACATATTGTGAGACCGGGAAGGTGGCGCAGTGGAATAGTTTTGCGTACAATGAAAAGATTTTAATGTCTGAGAGCGATCGGCCAGATGCCGGAAAAAACAAACGATAGGTTCAACCCAACCAATACACTTCGGGACCCAAAACACAATTGCGGCTAAAACAGGTGACCCAACGATTAGCTGAACAACACTAAATAGTGCACACGTGCACCAAGATTCAGAATAAGACTCCACGCTCCGCGTCACAAAGCAAAAACAAGTGAACAAACTCACGAGAATACACAAAGCGCAGCATATTAGCGCTTGAGAAACGTGGCCGATGAGATCCCGTTGGTTGACACTGGCTCTGGTTGGCAGACCAGAAAAATGAAGATGACCCATGTACACTCTGCATGGGTGGATGCTCTCATGGAGCCGACGAGAGGACAGATGCTCACTGTCCGGCACGAGGAAGAAGACCATAAACGCGATTTCTGTGGGTGAGCATGCTCAAGGAACAGCACGAGGACAGACACACTGTGCGGCACGATGAAGATTCTCTGGGGTCAGCAAGAGGACAGATCCACTGTCTGGCACGAAGAAGATTCTCTGGGGTCAGCACGAGGACAGACACACTGTCCGGAATGAAGAAGATGACCCAAAACTGACCCTAATGACACTAATGTATGTTCCCCATAAAGCGGAACACGCCGCCATTTGATACGGCAAACCAAATTAGTATTGGAAGAACCTTACTGTAAATGGTTACTTATCCATTCATGATGAGCAAGTAGTTATTGTGGAAACTTCGATGGAAAGATTAGGTTTAAGATATAGGATGATAGGATGATAAGATATAGGATGTTTCTTAGCAGCCCCTAAACAGTATTTGCATTTTGATAAAGTTTTATAACAAAAGTTAAATCCTGCAATGAATTGTGTATCTCAATGAGAGTTTGCAGTATCTGTCTTTTAATTTATATAATTTATTTAGTAATATGTATTTAAAAAATAATCATAGGGTACAGAAATTATTATTATAATATCAAAAATAAATTTACAAAATGTGCTGCCCCAAACAGGAGGCAATCAGTGCGTACACGCAAGTAGTGTATGTTTGCAGCCATCCAGGGGCAGCAAAATTTCATAAAATATTGCTGTAAATTCTGGTGGCCTTATGGAAGTGTTTTTCAACCTTTATCAGCTCACAGCACACTTCATTAGACTTAAATTGTCGTAGCACACTGAACAAAGGGCTTACTTAATCACGACATTAGATATTTCACGTCACTAGATCTGTTAAGTGAACAATTTGTTGTGTGATGCCGAAGAGGCGTTTTTTTAACTAAGTATCCATCGGCAAGAAAGATCATGGATTTATCATCCTCGATATCCAACAAAGTTGCAACACGCTTAAATTAACACCCGTTGCGCAAAAATGACAACGTATTCTATGATTGTGGAGAATAGATGATAACAAATGCACCAACAAAAGGATTGTTGCCTATCAATATATACAGGTTTGGAAAATTCTCCATAATAACTGCAAATACTAAGTTGCAAGTGTGAGTCTTTATAATTGAATAAGGACCAAGGAAACTATACTGCAGCATGGTATCTAGTAGGAAACCGGGCCCTAAGGAAACAAATTGTTTAAACACATATGCTGAATGAGACTCCATATTTTATTTATTTATTTATTTATTTAATTCTTCAACACTCAACGAGTACATTACAGCCTGAGCTGATTTATAAGCGGGACATGTAAAACCGGGCGTCCTCACCACTTTGCGCTTGTCTCTCAATACTATAATCTACAGAGTTTGCTCGCCTGTTGAGGTTTAAGAACGTTTTACGGATAGATGAAATTACATTAGGAAACCAGGCCCCAAGGAAAAAAATTATTTAAACACATCTGCCGAATGAGACTCGCGAATGATAAGCAGAACATGCGAAATGGCGTCTTCACTACTTTGCGCTTGTCTCTCAATCCTATAATGTGCAGTTTTCTCTCCAGTTTAGGTCTGCAGACATTTTAATAGATTGGTAGATTTTCCAAAATGGCGTATCTTTCGGATTGTAAGAGTTTAAACCGTGGTCCGTGTACATCCCACTTTCTTTCTGTATGTTGAAGATCCCTCAAGAGATAGATCTCCCCCTCGTAGGCAATATTTCCAGGTAGGTGATGAAAGTTTATCCCCTGGCATTGGTGTTTAGCCCTTGTGTTGCAGAAATAAGTCATTGTTAAAAGTGAGCAAGCGAACAAAGACACCATGTGAATGGATGACGTGAAAGACTGGTATGCTGTAATTCTATAGACTGCCCCACTTAGTAAAGGACTGAAAATTGACAATAATTTGTTGAAATGGTCATCAGACCCCAATGGGCATTCGCCCTATGATCTGTGATGATAATATATAATCAATCAAGTAATGATACTGCATTAACCCTTTTTTCGTGTATCCTCCATTATTTATTCGTTTACAATCTCCTGTCTTCAATTTCACCCTATTTTCCTGTCCTCATACATGTGAACCTTTTTAACCCTTTTCTAATCCTTTTTCCTGTCCTATGATAATTTGACTAGGTCTCCTGTAATGGCTAATTTAAGGCTTTCCTCGGAACTGGGGCCCAGTCTGTCTATGGTCCTTTTCGTCACGTGAATCTACGCGATGAGTGCTTTAGATTAGTTAGTTAGTCCTGTAGACCCTCTACAGGATCAACTCGCAACCGGTTGGGCCCTGTTTAGCCTCAGCTGCCTTTGGATTCTTAAACCTAAACCTACAACATCAACATAATACTGTACAAGGAGTCTAAATTTCCATTCTGCAAGTGGTTATCAGTTGGTGATGAATAATTGGAAAATCTTCACTAATGGAGGCTAACGGGACTCGGCCCATCTTGCCTATATTTCTGTTATTTATTTTGGGTTTGTGGTTAATAAAACAGGTTAAGTGTTTTTATTATGTTTCGTTTCATTTTCTTAGTGTAATTTAAGTTCTCGGTTCACTCGCCTTTTGTTCCTGTCGTTATTTTCCTTATTTTTCTTCTTAATTATCTCGTTTTTATTTATTTTTATGGTCTTATCTTATTTTTTACTTCGTGTGATTGATTTAACTTTTCCTGTTAATATTTTAGATATTCTGTTTGTGTAAATAAATGGAAAATGTGTTGCATGTCTTTGAAAGACTCGCTTCTATACTGTGGTAATAGATGAACTCAAACGGTTGTTAAAGGCAAACCATTTATTAACGCTAACTAAGTTTTTTTAACAATTAAACTGAACATAAACACCAAGGCACAGCCACTCTCTTTCCTTTACCATTATGTCTTTTTTCTCGTGTGCTTCCCCCTGGTGGCATCTTCTTTAGGCGAGAAAACTTACATCTTTAACCTGATTCCCAACAAATACTTTGCGGCCATTAAAAGAAAAATGTCCTTTGAATGTCACTGAAAGCCTCACTTACTGGCCATATGTGAGCAATAAACGAAAAATTTGGGTTAAGTATCACTCCATTTCATTGTAATAGTCAAGTTGGTGCCCCGCTTGTGAAAGGAATTTTAATTCATCCTTTGATTATCAACGTGATTTTACTTGAATGAATTTGATGTCAATGTGAAAATTCTTCTCCTATTCCTCCTCATCGGCGTTATTTGAAAATTTTGAATTTCTACCCGTAAATTCCTCGCAACTAATTTACGATTCCTATTTCATTTGGCTTATGGCTGTTTGTGTTGAGTGAATCACGAGATTAAATTTTAATGAGTGCAATTAATGGCGGTGTTAATTCCATTGTTTTCCCCTTTTCTAAAACTGACGTTATCCGAATAATTATACGCTCTTTCTACGCTTTTACTCATCCAAATTACTCTCATTAATTACGAGCCTAGCTTACTTTTCTAATGAGTGTTCGTTGCGGTTATTACGTCGTCAAGACAAAGCTAATTTACGCTTAATGCACCATTTTTTCTAATATTTAATACCAGATCAAATTAACTGTTATTAGTTGCTGAAGGCTGTTCAGAATCTTCAATTGAAGCGATAACTTTGTATAATGAGAGCGAAAACAAGCTGCTTTTTAATTCAATTTATGGAAAATCAATTTTTGTCTAAATATTCCTGCCAAAGAACATTTAGATATTTATAACATCACTCACAGGACATACAATAATTATTAACTTAAAATATGACTGCTGCATTTGGTCAAACATTTAGTTGCCACCTAATTGATGGCTTCCTGTTTACTCAATGGCAGACACACTGGCGCCATTATGTCAACCAAAGTACCCATAGGGTGTGGTTGGGGATTTCCAAAGGGGCGGTTCATACACCACTTCAAATCCACCTGTGGTTGGTTTGGCAGGGCTAGGAGGGCAAAAAAAATGATTTTGTAGGCCTTAGGCCAGGCGAAGATTGGGAAGGAGGTCTTCTATGATAATTCATATGGAAGCGCCTTACTGTTCAGAGCAAGGGCAGGGTCGCTGAGACTAACCAATGTATGGCAAAGTTCCGCAACATCACAGAAACATGTAACCTGTGTGATGATAGAACAGAGGATCTCCAGCATGTGATGACTATATGTTCGGCCATGGAGGGATATCGGATAGGCGTGGAGGAGTGGCATGATCTTCTCAATGTGCAATATAGCGAGGAAAATGCGATGCACTCAAAGTGTCTGCTAAAAAGGTGGTGGACCTTAAAACAAGAAAGCAGTAAACATGTAGAGGTGAGGCAATGTAGTCTCGTGGAAGAGTAACTCAGGGCCTCCTATGGAGGGTCCATCATAAAGGATTCGCTACAATTCAGTTCAGGCGAGCACTTGCGGTATTTTTGGAGCAACTATTTAATCACCAAAATGAAGCGCAATAGTTTCAACGCAATGCTGACTTATTAATCTCGCAAACTAAAAAATTTAAATCGGCTCCATTCTGTGGGTGATTAAATAGTTGCGACTGATAGGCGCCAGTGTATCTGTTTGCTCGGGTGATTTTTTGATTAAAAAATCATGACGAATCCTATGCTGTAACATCATAAGTTTAGAAGCGATTATTTAATCGACAGAGTTGTGCACCTTACAAAACCGAAAACCAAGTTTTGGGTGAGCAATTAGTTGAATCGCCCACGAGGAAAATAGCCTAGCCTTACAAATATGCGCAGTCTAGCGACAGCGTCTAGCTTAAATTATTTTCATTTTTTTATTTATTTGTATGCATGAAGCACAAATGTTGTTCTTTCAAAGTCTTATTTAAGATCTGAATTTCAGGAATTTTTCTTAATGGATTATTCAATTTAATGTTATTGTTATCATGAAATGCTTTTTGCATTGCTTGCTCTTTCTATTTAGAAATATATAATTTTTAATCATTATATTCTATGAAACTTATGATATGCCCATAAATGGCATGCTTGTAAGCTTTTCCTTACTTTCACAAAAACAATTCCCTGAATGTAATTCAGGAATTATTTTTGGAATTAATTATTTTAGACAGATGCTTGAATATCAAATTTCGTACAATGTTTCGCTTACATTTATCATGTTTAGAAAATGCTTTCGATAAATCTTTTGAGAGCATTAATAAATGGGTTCAATATGACAGCAATTCCCTGAATTTAATAATGAAACTAATTTTAATCTGATAATAAAATCCTGTCATTAATTTTGTCATTTGTATTTTTGTCTCGCTGTTTAATATTGCACGTAAAAATGTCATTTAGAAATTAATGGTGAATTTTTTCCCTGAAATCGATTTCATTAAAACGTTTCTGCTGTAGCATTAATGGTCCACATGAAATGCATTCTGAATTAAATTGAAAATCTCTCAATGCAGGATTAACACTGAAAATGAATTTGTATTACAGGGTGTGCAAAATGCTTTGCCGTATATTCCGGCATACAAGTTTTAGTCGGAATTTCGGTTTTGCTTCATTTTCTGCATACAAGTCGACTACCAACTTTTGGAAAAATTTATAGTAGTAATTTAAAAGGAATTTAAACAATTTATCTCAGGTTTAGGCTTTTTTGTAATAGTGTGCAATTTTCACATGAAAAACTATGCCGACGAAGGCGATAAAGCGGTTTACATGCTTGCATGTCGATCCTAAGTTTAGGAATTCACACCCTGGTCGAGTTCTGTTCAAATTTTTATGGATGGTAGAAATTCCCTAAGCATCTGCTCTTTCAGATGAGTTTAAACCGAGGTCTCATATAGCTGGTTGCGAGTTAAAGACCCCTAGAGAGAAGGGCAAAATTTCCTGGTAGGTGATGACTCATTTCCTGGCATTGGTGTTTAGCCCTGTGTTGCAGAAGTAGATCAATATTAAAAGTAGTCAAACTGATACATTTATTATGTCCTTTGTTTCATTTTTTGACTGGGTCCTCAGTAATGGCTAACTTAAGGTGTTCCTTCGGGAACTGGGGCTCAGCCTGTCTATTGTCTACCTTTTCGTCAAAATACTACAATAACTGAATGATAAATAAGCAAGGGGAAAATTCCTCCAATGCCTAGTACACACTACACTGTGTTATTGTTATTTCATTTTATTATCACTTAATGCTCCT
>JAQGAE010004522.1:0-12633 GCA_034696685.1 Julus scandinavius | reverse complement strand
TAATCTCTTTTGGTTTGCCTGGAATTGTGTTTTAAAAGTTCACCCATTGAAAGTGATAGGGTTGTGATTCACCTTAAAAAACGATTTTTCTTAGGTAAAAATGTAATTTCTATTTCACCTGGGCCAATAAATATATGACCAAAAATGTCCACCTTAAGAGTCTGGACCTTATTACCCCGCCCCCCATAAAAAAATGTGATGACATATACTTCCTTGTAATAAAAGGTAATAATAACCCCGCGTGGCATCATAGATTTTCCATATACGAATAGTATACAGTACACTCGTACAATATTTATGCTTACACCCATTTAGGCTCAGTCAATCCAATGAGCCATTCCAATCACACTATTACATGCAACCTATTGAAATTTTGGTAAAAATGTAAAACCCAATTGGGCAGCTGCAATTTATCAGATAGCTGAAAGCCAATAAGATTTCAAGGGAAATGTCGTCATGATGACATTTCAGTTATTTCACCTGTATACATCCTGGTAAATCTATAATCGAGGAAGTGTTGGTCACGATCAGTCGGTGCTCAAAATTGTTGAACTACGTTATCCCTTGCAGGTAAGTTGTAAACGTTTTATCTGTTTATTATACATTTTTTAGTGTTGTTTGTATGTTTGTTTGTTTGTGTTTACCATTTGGCCTATTACTGCAACACGAGAGCTAAATATCCAACGCCAGGGGATGTGCCTTAATCACCTACCTTGAAATTTTACCTACAAGGTGGGATTTCAAGGTTTTGCGCTGGTTACCTCAAGCATTAGCACAATGACTTACTTTCCTTAGTTTTAACACACTTACAGCTTTTTAAAGTTTTTTTATGGCAGAATATCAGTAAATTAAGCTGAACAGGATCTTATTGTAAATTATTTTGAAATGTGCATGCATGTACTAGTAACATGTTGGCATTTCAACCTATGTATGCCACTCCCCCCTTTTTTAGAGGACATAATAGTTGTTAGATTCTAGGAATTACTTCTGCACTTTTTTTAGATAAGTTAGTAATCAGTATAAAAAAGATATACATGTTTTTGAAAATATGAAAATGCATGTTTGAATACCACTCATCCACTAGTAGCATTAGTGGGCAAATTATATTGTTACTAAACATTTAAGAAATGATACGTTCAAATTAAGATTTCAATACCATTTAACAAAAAAATTGAATTTCCGTGATATTTTTCACTGGAAATTATATATTTCATAATGCATTTGCCAGACAATTACCATTGTTTTATAGAATTAATTGCAATGTATTATAGATATATTTGCAAAAGTTTAGATTACTTTTTTCTGTGTATCAAACAGTTTTTCATAAATAGTATTACAAAATGCATTTTGCATAATGTTTCGAAATTAATGAGTGCATAAACACAGAATATAATGAATGAAGCATGTTGCCAAACTCATAAATTTCCAAATTCTGAATTTATTTTAAAATGCATATTAAACATCGCAATTATTTACTAATACAGTCGAACCCGCATAATTACACACCGCTTAATTGCATATATTCTCCACGCCTTAATCTTTTGCCCTATGTTTTGTACATGATGTGAAACCGGATAATTGCACACCGGATAAATGCTCATATTTTGCAAGCCCCATGTGCAACTTTTGTATGGAATTGTGACCGGATATTTGCGTGCACATTGAAATGGAACAATTCAACATGTGCCACGTACGAATTATATTAAGCACATTTGGATATATATGACCATAAAAATGCAGATATGGCCCATGCATTTTCAATATGGCTCATTGATGGCTAACTATAAGGTGAAATCTGGCCCATCATTACCCACATATGACCCATATCATGGTTATCATGGCCCTTATTTGGTTCACATATCAATGTTTAGGGACAATAAATGTTTCCCATTGCTAACCCAGCCATTTGAAGGATTTTAGCAAAAAAAATTAAGCAAAACCCGGATAATTACATAAACCGGTTCGACTGTACTATAATATCAGATTCTGGCGTAGAACATTATAAGTAATTATTTGCGGTAAGCTATTATAAATTAGTTTCCGCTTTCCTTCTAGCTATTATTATTGTTATTAAAGACTTGCAACCATGCCAATCTCATTATATGGTTTCAATGTGAGCCCGCCCTATCGTGCGGTTTTGCTTACTGCAAAATCTATTGGAGTAGAAATCGAGGAAAAAAATGTGGACCTTCAAAAACTTGAACACAAAACCGAGGCATTCTTAAAGGTGAGTAAAGAGTAATTTGATTTTTAGAAAACTACTTAAAAATGAAAATTACTTGAGAAATAATTTTCCGTATGAAAGTTATACTGTATTAAATTATTTGAGTTTATTCACAAAAATCAAATAAATAGTAGAATTGTGAAAAATTAAGAAAATAATTTATCCCACATTCATAAAACTATCGGTTATGTGTCAATTATTACTAATTAAGTGTAATTACTTTCCAATAGATGAACCCAACTCACACTATACCAACATTGGATGACAACGGTTTTCATATTTGGGAAAGGCAAGTGATGTTAATAATGCCTAGTACACACTAGATGAAACACGAAACTGAAACAAAGTTTCTGTAAACCAAGTTGTCGAAGCGTGGTTTCGTAAACATATTTCCATAAACAGGTTTGTCCAAATGTAATTTTCAACACAAACTGTTTGCTGGTCAAAGTTTGCTCCACACACTTAATTGCAGACGACGCTTAATATTAGTGTGAACACAAAAAAAAAAACGATATTCACCTTGTAGCAGGTGGAGTAAAGGTCTTGCATAGTAGAAGCGCCTTGGCCAAGAAACAATGTTTCATTGATTTCCTTTGATCTGCGCCGCCTCTTGAGCGATCACCAAAATGTTTCATGGAAACACGTTTTTTTAGCTAAACGTTTCATGAAACTTGGTTGCCGAAATCTGGTGAGCATCCACACATCACAAACATATTTGCGAAACCCTGTTTCAGTTTCGTGTTTCATCTAGTGTGTACTAGTCATAATTAAGCTTTGGAACAATGATGAAGCTGATATTCTTGGAAACTATCCCAAACTAGGAAATAAACTTCTGGCATACAAGTACAACTTGACAATGTTCATATGGCAACAAGTAGACAATTTCTGTCTATTGAGTTGTTAATCACTATCAAATATCTCAAAACTGATATTTACAATGTTTTTAATTGAAAATTACTACAAACATTCCTCGATTTTAGTACTTTTTTGCAGCCAGTGTGTAATTAGTTTTCGGTGACAAAATTTTGTTCCAATGTGTTTATACATGCCTGAACTTGTTTTCTGATTTTTAAATGTTTAATATTTCATGTCATCACTATAGCCGTGCAATTATGGCTTACCTAATTCAGCAGTATGGTAAAAACGACAAATTATACCCTAAAGAACCTAAGAAAAGAGCTATGGTGGACAACATGCTCTACTTCGATGCAGACTGCCTTTATTCCAGCCTGATTCAGTATGTTGTAAGTATATACTCAAACTGTATAGCTATAACAAATCTTCAGATTTTAAATTGGTGATATTATATAAAAATATCTACACATTTCAGGTTCCAATAATTTTTGGTGGCAAAGAAGCAGATCCAGCAGCCCGAGCGATAGCAGGTGAAAGAGTGGGTTTTCTGAACACCATCCTGGGGGACCGAAAATACGCTGCTGGTGACCATTTGACCATTGCTGACATAAGCTTAAGCGTCACAGCATTAGCGGCTGATGCAGCACAATTTAATTTGGCTGACTATCCAAACATTTCGAAATGGTTGGCAAAAGTCAAAGCAGAGCTACCTTTCTTCGAAGAAGTGAACAAAGAAGCAGCCCAAAAGTTCAAGGAAATTGTAGGCTCTAAACTGAATAAATAAGACTGCACATTTTTGTTTCCTCGATGATTATCATCATTTTCTTTAATTTGTATAAATCCATCGTATTTTGAAGCGTGATTTGAATTTATTAAAGATTTGTTGAGTCAATTGTCTAAATTTTGAGTAATTTATAAAATAAAGTCTTGTTTATCTAACTAACTATTCCTTCACCGTGATATATAACTATTGTATATTTACATCAGGTATGCACATGTATGACTTGGTCCTTTACTTGAATATTTTGAAATAAAAACTATTCCTGATGCAATGCAATTTTTTTTTATTATTAATGCTGAAAAGCTATGATTTCTTCAATTCTGGAACATAGAAGTAAGTATGAAAACTTCAGGATTTCCATATTTCAGATTATTTTAGATTTTATCCTGCTTAGGTACATAATGTAATTAATTCGTCAATTGTACCTTTTTATAAGAAAATCAAATATAGTACATTTGTATAATTTAAATTTTAAAGATACAGCCGAAAACGTGTAATTAATCGGTTTATGCAATTATCCGGGTTTTGCTTAAATTCAGTAATCCTGGCTTACTTTTTTGCTAAAATCCTTCAAATGGCTAGGTTTGCTATGGAAAACATTTATTGTCAATAAACACAGATATGTGAGCCAAATAAGGGCCATGAATAGCCATGTATGGACCATATTTCGCCAATGGTGGCGAATGAGCCCTATTAAAAATATAGTATACATGAACAGCATAAAACTGCAATGTTCTACGCATATATATAGCTAAGTTTGTGCCTAATATATTTTATACATGGCCAATGTTGGATTGTTTTATCTCATTGTGCAAATATCCGGTCACAATTCCATACAAAAGTTGCACATGGGGCTTGCAAAATATGTGCATTTATCCGGTTTCACATCAAGTACAAAACATAGGGCATAAGTTCAGGGCATGGAGAATATGTGCAATTACGAGGTGTGTAATTATGCGGGTTAGACTGTACTATCTGATAGTGAATGATAAAGGATTCACAACAGAGGACCGGCGGTGATAGCACGTATCTTATCTAGCTGGCAATTAAGATATACCATCAAAACCTGACGCTACAAAGTAAAGGCTGGGCGTTTCACGTTTGACCTTCACATAAACATTTTTTTTTTTAAAGTTGATGATATCATCTACTTATCTTATAACTTACTACAATGCTGTCAGTACCAACCTTCTAATCTTAATCTTGTTTCTATGCCAAGTTACTTGTATGTATAGGTGATATAAAGTATTTAAAATTACTTGTCATTTTACCTTGTGACTCCCAATAACAGGTCCATTATAATTTCAGCTGATAAGCTACTGGATATACTCGTACATCTACATTTCAAGTAAGTACAAGTTTACATTATGTTCATGTGCATGTGTATAGGAAATTTGCAAAATAAGATTAAAAATGTACAGAAAGTATGAATCTGACATATACACTGTGAGTCAAAAAAATATATAAAAAAACCGTGAAAAATGTTTCGATTTACATGAACTTTGGCACTTGCATATAGAACAATAGTGAAAACAAAACTTCTTTCGGACATGCGACAAGTCTCGGATTTTTTCATTTTTCAAGAAGACCGTGCTCAAGAAACAGTTGAACTGCTGCAATGGGAAGCGCCACAGTTCATCGAACACAACCACTGGCCACCAAACAGTCCGGACTTGAACCCAGTGGACTACAAAATTTAGGGAGTTTCTCCAAGAAAAGGTTTACAAATCGAAGATTAATAATAATATCGAAGTCTTGGAAATCACGAATTAAGAAAATTTGGATTGAACTCGATCAGCGTATAATCGATTCGTCAATCAAAGAATGGCGCCTTAGACTCCAGGCTAGCGTAAAGGCCACTGGAGAACATTTTGAGTACATTTTATAACTCATTTTTATTCCTATACTACTGTTCTATGTATGTGCCATATTTCATTTAAATCTATTATCTAAGCATTTCACGAAGTTGTCATTTTTAATTGGGTTCTACTTTTTTATGACTCAGTGTATTAAAAAAAAAAGGTGGAGTCTCAATTATACGAATATGAGGGGGAAACAGAACATTCTTCATATAAGTTAATAAACCTGATTTATATGAATATGAGGGGAACAGAACATTCTTCATATAAGTGAATACAATGTGCATGTACATGTACTAGCAGATTTCGTGGTTACTGTATTTAATAAATAAAGAATAATTCTTCTTAAAAAAAATGTCGTTTAATAGTTTTGTCAATGTTTATGTACATACAAAGAGGAACAGAAACAAAAAACAAGATGTATTTGATATGACCACAAACAATAAGGTACATGTAACTTAAGTTACATCTTCAGAAATGTGCTTTTAGCATACTTGTTTTTCCTGCAAGCTATACAATATATATAAGACCTGTTCACAGTCAATAATAACATGACAATGTGAAAAAGCTCTTCTTATAATTGAATAGTATTTACACAAGGGGATTACATCAGGGGAAGGAATCGCCCTTTGTATAAGTGGAAGTTTCGTATAACTGAATATCGTATAAGCGAATAATGCATTACACAGGGTTAACTGGAGTTTTGCCGGGGAACAAGAAATTGTTTGTATAACTGAATGTTTCGTATAAGTGAGACTCCACTGTATATTCATATGTGCATTCCACAAATGAAGACATGTATTAATTTGGAAATATATCTGTGTATTTTTAGCCCCAAACATGCCGATTATTCTTTACCAATACCCATCAAGCGCGCCTTGTTGGTTAGTAAAGCTGACCGCAAAAGCAATTGGAGTGGAATTGGATCTAAAAGATCTGGACATGCATAAAGAGGAAAATAAAACAGAAACATTTCTAAAAGTAGGTAACTGAAAAAATGGAAATGGGTTTCGTGCACACTGTACACTATCAGTTCAGTTGTAGACGTAGTCTGTAATATGTATTCCATACGAATATTCAAAATACAAATTTCAATACCGAAAAAGTTTTAAGTATGAATACTTTCCCTTCCAGATGAATCCTACTCATACAATTCCAACATTGGACGACAATGGGTTTTACATGTGGGAAAGGTAGGGTACTGAGTTGAATTGAATGACGGCTTTGCTATCGAATGTGAAAAACGTGTTTTCCCCACAAAATACTGCACGTATTTCTTGAAAATTGTATATTCATAAAACTATATAAATAATTTCAGTCGTGCAATTGCGGCATATTTGGTTCAGCAGTATGGCAAAGACGACAAACTGTATCCCAAGGAGGCCAAGAAGAGGGCAATAGTAGACAACATGCTGTATTTTGATGCAGACTGCCTATTCATCAGCTTAACTCAATATTTTGTGAGTATTACACAACATTAGTACGATTTTGAAAGCCAATAGTCCATGCAACCAATATAGTTTTTTGTTTTTTTCAAAATCAGAAAAACAAGGACTCGAACGATAAAACGGCGAAAGACTTGGTCATTGAAAGATTAGGATTTTTGAACACCATTTTAAAGACCCGTTCATTCGCCGCTGGGGACCAATTGACCATCGCCGATTTAAGTTTGATCTCTACTATCACTGCCATGGAAGTACTCGGATTCGATCTAAAAGACCTTCCGAACATCAAAAAGTGGACAGCCGTGGTTAAAGCCAAACTTCCCTTTTTCGACGAAGTCACTAAAAATGGAATTGAAATTTTAAAGGCAATGTTGGCAACGCACGTACACAAGTAATGAGATTTGTTTTTGTATCAAAAGGACTCTTTCAATTAAGAATGAGTACGACACATGTTTGATTCTCTAATAAATATGTCAATATACGGAAATGATTCATTGAAGTTCTTAGAATTCAGAGTTTTCGAACGAGTTTGCCACATGAGTTTTGGGTAGATTCCACAATTTTTATTTAATAATTATGAAAAAAAAAGTATATACTAATGCTATAACCCGTTTGCTGTTTATTTCATGTAAAAACATGAAGAGAAAATCTATAATACTTTGCTGCGACAATTTCAGTCTAAGTTTAGCGCAAGGCCGTATATATGCGGGGAGATCTTGGGGATAAATCCTCCTCCCCCCAAAAATTCAAGAAATTTTACAAATATTAAACCGAATCGGCAAAATATAAAAGGGAAATTTCACTTGTGTATTTAAAGTGTGATTTTTCTAAGGTAAAAACGCAAATTTTCTAAGATGAAAATACAAATTTTCTGAGGTAAAAACGCAAATTTTCTAAGATGAAAATATAAAATTTCTAGGTAACAATACACATTTTCTAAGATGAAAATACAAATTTTCTAAGATGAAAATACAAATTTTCTAAGATGAAAATACAAATTTTCTAAGATGAAAATACACATTTTCTAAGATGAAAATACACATTTTTTAAGATGAAAATACACATTTTCTAAGGTAAAAACGCAAATTTTCTAAAGTAAAAACGCAATTTCTATTTCACCTGGGCCAATAAATATATGGCCAAAATAGTCCACCCCAAGAGTCTGGACCCTACCCCCCCCGGGTAGATTGCACCTATCTGATAGTCAATGATAAAGAATTCACACCAGAGGACCGGTGGTGATAGCAAATATCTTATCTAGCTGACAATTAAAATATACATACCATCAAAACCTTCCGCTACAAAGTAAAGGCGACAGAACTGGGCGTGTCACGTTTGACCTCCACATAAACATTTTTTTTTTAAAGTTGGTGATATCATCTACTTATCTTATCGCGTATTACAATGCAGTCAGTACCAACCTGCTAATCTTAATATTGTTTCTATGCCAAGGTACTTGCATAGGTAAGTATATTATATAAAGTATTTAAAATGACTTGTCATTTTACCTTGTGACTTCCAATAACAGATACGTTATAAATTCAGCTTTTAAGCTACTGAATACACTCGTACATCTACATTTCAAGTAAGTATAAGTTTACATTATGTTCATGTGCATGCACATACAAAATTTGCAAAATAAGATTTTGAGGAAACTAGCAATATTCTAAAGGTATAAATCAAAACGTGCAGAAAGTATGAATCTGCCATATCTGAGTCATAAAAAAGTAGAACCCAATTTTTTTTTTTTTTTTTTTTTTAAATCCCAACTTCGGGAAAAATGCTTGGATTTAAATGAAATTTGGGACATGCATAGAACAATCGTGTGGGAATAAAAAACTTCTTCCGGACATGCGACAAGTCTCGGATTTTTTCATTTTTCAACAAGACGGTGAGTCCGCTCACCGTCCTCGAGGAACTGCTACAATTGGAAACGCCACAGTTCATCGAACCTAACCACTGGCCACCAAACAGTCCGGACTTGAATCCAGTGGACTACAAAATTTAGGGAGTTATCCAGGAAAAGGTTTACAAATCGAAGATTAATAATATCGAAGACTTGATACTACGAATTAAGAAAATTTGGATTGAACTCGACCAGCGTATAATCGATTCGTCAATCGAAGAATGGCGCGTTAGACTCTGGGCTTGTGTAAATGCCACCAGAGAACATTTTGACCGCACATTTTAGAATTTATTTTTGTTCCTATACTATTATTCTATGTAATTGCCATATTTCATTTGAATCTAAGCATTTTTCACGAAGTTGTGATTTTTTTATTGGGTTCTACTTTTTTATGACTCAGTGTATTTAAAATAAATATTCATATGTGCATTCCACAAATGAAGTATTCTATGTGTATTATTTCGAGGCATGACATGTATTAATCTGGAAATATATCTATGTATTTTTAGCCCCAAACATGCCGATTATTCTTTACGCATACCCATCAAGCCCACCATGTTGGTTAGTAAAGCTGACCGCAAAGGCCATTGGAGTGGAATTGGAGCTAAAGGATCTGGACATGCATAAAGAGGAACATAAAACAGAAGCATTCCTAAAAGTAGGCAACTGAAAAAATGGAAATTGGTTTCGTGTTGTAGTATGTATCCCATACGGATATTCTACAAAAAAAAGTACACGAAACACGTTGCAAAATACTTTGGACATAATTTCAATACCGGAAAAGAGTTTATGCATGAATACTTTTCCTTCCAGATGAATCCTACTCATACAATTCCAACATTGGACGACAATGGGTTTTACATGTGGGAAAGGTAGGGTACTGAATTGAATTGAATGACGGCTTTGCTATAGAATGTGAAAAACGTGTTTTCCCCCCAAATACTGCACGTATTTCTTGAAAATTATATATTTCATAAAATCATATCTGTAATTTCAGTCGTGCAATTGCGGCATATTTGGTTCAGCAGTATGGCAAAGACGACAAACTGTATCCCAAGGAAGCCAAGAAGAGGGCACTAGTGGACAACATGCTGTATTTTGATGCCGACTGCCTATACGCCAGCTTAACTCAATACTTTGTGAGTATAACGTAACATTAGTACGATTTTGAAAGCCAATAGTCCATGCAACCAATATAGTTTTTTTGTTTTCAAAATCAGAAAAACAAGGATCCAAACGATAAAACGGCGAAAGACTTGGTCATTGAAAGATTAGGATTTTTGAACACCATTTTAAAGACCCGTTCATTCGCCGCTGGGGACCAATTGACCATCGCAGATTTAAGTTTGGTCACTACTATCACTGCCATGGAAGTACTCGGGTTCGATCTAAAAGACCTTACAAACATCAAAAAGTGGACAGCGGTGGTTAAAGCCAAACTTCCCTTCTTCGACGAAGTCACTAAAAAAGGAATTGAAGTTTTAAAAGCCATGTTGGCAACGCACGTACACAAGTAATGAGATTTGTTTTTGTGTCAGAACGACTCTTTCGATTAAGAATGAGTACGATACATGTTTGATTCTCTAATAAATATGGCAAGATACGGAAATGATTCATTTAATTTCTTAGAATTCAGAGTTTTCGAACGTGTGTGCCACATAAGTTTTGTGGAGATGATGATGTCGTTGTTGTTGTTGTTGTTGTTGTTGTTGTTGGTGGTGGTGGTTGAGTTTTAAGGGCCCAAAGGCGAATGAGGCTAAAGAGGGCCCAACCAGTTGCAGGTTGATCCTGCAGAGGGGTCTACAAAACTAACCAAAATCCAAATTTGTTTACAATATTAAACCTAATCGGCAAAATATAAAAGGGGAATTTCACTTTTGTATTTAAAGTGTGATTTTTCTACGGTACAAAGTTTTTACCTCAGAAAATATGCGTTTTTACCTTAGAAAACGCATATTTTCTAAGGTAAAATTCATATTTTCTAAAGTAAAAACGCAAATTTGAAGGTAAATACGTAAATTTTCTAAGGTTAAAACGCAAATTGTCCAAGGTAAAAACGCGAATTTTCTACATTAAAGGTGCAAATTTTCTGATGTAAAAATGCAATTTCTTATTTCACCTGGGCCAATAATGGCCCATAAATATAAGGCCAAAATAGTCCAATCCAAGATTCTGGACCCATATATTCTCCTCCAAAATGTGATGACATAGTTGTCCTTGGTTTAGTATACTTGAAAAGGTCACCTGTGAACTGCCTATAAGGTCTGAACACAGTATAATGACAAAACGTCGATTTCTAAACCTCGTCATTCAAAATATGTTAGATATTTTGGAATCACCTGAAACCATTTTTCTGCAAACATCGTGTTAATGCAACATTATTTTAGAATGCTAAATGTAAGAAAATAATAGTGCAGTATAATAACAATGCAAGTATTGTTTGTTGTATATTTTGAAACAATTAACGTTTGTGGATAATTATTTCGACTGCTGTACAGCATAAAGTACGAAGGCCAATTATGAGGGATAAGGTCTTCCGTATCATGTATTTCTAAGCATTTCCGAAATTAACTTGTTGGCGTACTGCCTGTTGTGGAAGATGATATCACCTGCTTATCTTCATAATTATATATAATGATTCACAATTGCCGTCTACAATAGCTAGCCACCAAGGCCACTCCATTATGTACTTTTCCAATCCTTTAACGTGACTTGTCATTTATTCAAACACAGCCAGTTGAGGTGCATTTCGAACAACATTGAAGCCTGACTATCCAGGAGGTCTATTCTCGACTGTAAGATAATTTACATACTTTGCTAATATGTAAGACATTTTTTTTATAAAAAAAAACAACGTATATTGACTTTAGCAGTTATGCACAATGCTTATAAATAATTCAATTCAGTACCTTCCAGTCTCTATATCCTGAATAAGAACCATCCTGTGAGGGTTCCAAATACTAACATGTTTGGTTACCTGTTTCGTAATGCATTGATGCTAATCTATATATAACTGGCACAACTCCCAAAAATTCGATGCGAGCTTTCCTGTCAAGCATAAGTGCAATGCATGATTGCTGTCATTTAGAAAAAAATTCTGAAATTCCACAGAACGTTTGCAATACAAAATTAAATGTCGAAAATGTGCAAATCACATTAATTTTACGCCTCTCTACAAGATTATAATTGGGTGTTTTACCATATCTTCAACGGCTAAACTGTTAAAAACGCACGAAAAGTTATGTCTAATTATTAATTATATATAATTAATTATGTCTAATTTCACGTGAAACATGTTTGCAGGAATTCGCATATGTTGATTCTTCCTCAATTGTGAAATCATATTTTGCTTAAATGTTGTCATATTGAAGATGTTCGAGAGGTACTGAATTATGCCTAAAGGCCCCTACACATTTGAACGTTTCATTACATTATGTTGCCTATGTTTCGCTATGTTATGTTACGGAAACACCCTACACATTTCTATGACTTTTTTCTGACATAAGCTTGCAGCGCCACCTATTTCAGGATATTTCTCTGCATTCTTGCCCTCTTGCTCTTTC
>JAQGAE010004521.1:0-12635 GCA_034696685.1 Julus scandinavius | reverse complement strand
TATTGAAGTTTCGAACTCTTCTTATTGAAGTTTCGAACTCTTCTTATTGAAGTTTAGAACTCTTCTTATTGAAGTTTAGAACTATTTTTATTGAAATTTTAACTGTATTTACATTTGAAGTTTAAAACTCTTCCTATTGAAATTTCGAACTCTTCTTATTGAAGTTTCGAACTGTATTTACAATTGAAATTTTGTTCTGTGTTTAACATGGGATTTCGTATTAATGCAGCATTTTTTGAAATTTCGAACTGTATTTCATAAAATTACGTACATGTATCTATTGAAATTTGGTGTTCTCGATTTCACAAATTTCCATGTTAAATTTCATGAAATTTTTATATGTACGTACCTTGGCAAGATTGCACAGAGCAAAGCACTGTTCATTTAGTACCACTTGCCCCTTATAACTGACTGTCCATACCGACCATTATCGGTTAATCGGGACACGTCAAGAATGGATGATTTTGGCCCTAATAAGCGACTGTCCCTATTAACCGTCGAAATGTTTCATTTTTAACGAAGTAAAAATTTGATAAAGTCGATATTATGGCGTTGGCATAATTCCATCGTTAAGAGTTTAAATTACGACGACAGGAGGCGCTGACCCCCTGCAGAGGCCTCCTAATAGACGCCGGGCTTCCAAAAAACCTGTTTATTACGGCCAGAAATGAAGAAGAAGCATTTTGAAATCATGGCCAGTGTAAACAAATAAGTTTTAATGTTTCAAAAATCAACCCAACAAAAAAATCAACAATTAAAAAACCACCCTCCTAAAAATGGGTGTGGCTTAAAAATCAACATTCCAATAATTACATATCCTCATCATATTAAAAAAAAAACACCAACCCTCCCCCTCCCGAACAAATATGAAAACACTTTAGGCCTAAACAAATTACGAAATTTGTTAGATTAAGATCATTGTCATTAAAAGTTTTCTCCCACTTAATACGAGTGAAGGATGAATTGCTAAAAATCAGGGTTTAAAATCACGCCCCCCAAAAAATCTAACATTTTCTAGATCAAATATTCAGAAATTTGGGTTTAGAAAAAAAAATAAGACAAGATTGTTAAAGCTCAGTGAGCTCAACTAGAATTTAATTAAGGTTTTGTTGAAGAGGAGAGAAAATGAAAAAAAAAGGTTGAGGGCTAGAGAAAAAAAAACTAGTCTGAGAAAGATAAGAGAAGAAGTTTTACACGAAACGCGTTATAGAAATTTCGACTGAAGGATAATTTGTAATTTGATTAATTTTGACCGACCAAATCGCGAGATTACTTTTGTTTTTTTATTTTCTCTTTCTTGTTTTTTTTGTGTGTGTTTGTTGTATGTTTCTACTTGATAAATGCCATTAGCCTTTAACGACTATTGGAAAATACGCGTTTAAAAGTCATGAAATTCAAAAAAAAATTATCGAAAATTAGGCGAACACGGCGTTTTTTGCTTCAATTATTGATATCAATTTATCGACATCGATGTCCCTGTTGCCCGTAGCAACAACCGCGTGCACGCGCTCTGTTTCCATGGCAACCGTAGAATGTAAACATTCGAAATTTGCTTAGCAACCGTAGAACTTAAAAATCCGTAGCAATGGTTATAAATGTAAACATTCCAAATAGCTTCCTTAGCAACCGTGGAACAATTACCATGGCAACCGTAGAACGTAAACATTCGAAATTTGCTTAGCAACCGTGAAAATAAAAAAAATTAATATTAAAATAATTGAAATCATTTTAAATAAAAATTTATTTTAAACGTAACAAATATTGTGAAAATTTCGTAATTTAATTTGTTATCAGATAAATATTAACCACCAATTTTCAAGTTTTTGTTTAACTACTTAAATGCAGTTTTTATTTTCATTTTTGTTGATATTAAATTAAATAAAGGTTAAATTAATTGAAATAATTCTAAATAAAATTGTGTAAAAATTGCAGTAATCGTTATCACAAATATTTTGTTGAAAACAAATTGTTTTTTCAAGTCTTTTCATTTATTTAAATCCATTTTATTTTTCATTTGCATTAATACTTTATTTAATTTTAGAATAATAAAAATAATGTTAAATCAGTAACATAGTAAAGTTTTAAAAATGACAGTATTTCATATATTTTCACAAAAATCTTGGATGAGAACTTTTCAAGTTTTAATTCAATGTTTAGTTTTTAGTGCTTGGCAAATGTTTTGGATTAATTTCTTAAATGTTTGTCGCTTTGTTTTTGGGCAATATTTTAACGAAATTTGTGTTCACACTTTGATGATAGTTTTTATAATTATTTATTTAAGTTTCAGTTTATGAGGAAGTTTTTGTAAAGTTTTCTTATGCTTTGTTGTGTTTTTTATGCTTTATTATGAAAATGTTTCTTATGTTTTTCAACATTTTTTCAAACATTTTTTTTAACGAAAGCGTTAATGACACTTTGACATTTATACATTTTTTATATAATTATTTCATAGTTGGTTTTTTTTTAATCAAAATTGTTAATGACAGTGGTTGCAAAATATTCAAGATATTTGTTTGGTTCCTATTTTCGTTTTTACTAAGGTGTTTTCGTTACGATATCATTAACTATTGTGTCAGAAAGTGAAATTGTATTAATTCGTTTCTTTTGTCTCGTGTTTTACCTTCGCATTCGTTTTCATTACTCACATTTTTCAACAACTTCAAAATATTTCAACAAAAAAAAACTCGTATTAAGTCACGAAAAAAAAAACGAGAACCGCATTCCCAAAAACACACGTTTTTTGCACTTAATTTATTATCAAAAACAAAGACAAATTGAACATTCCTTTCCATGAAATATACAAAAAATATACCTGAAAAATATATGAGTTTCACGATGTATTTTGACACGTAACACAACCAACGACACATTGGGGAATATATATAGGTATATATTTTAAAATCCTACAAAAAATGTATTTTAAAATATAGTTTAAAACTGGAATATACTATCAAAATATATGCAATATATACTAAATTTCTTACTTTTTATATAAATATAATATTTCAGAATGTATTATTTGAAACCAAAATTCAAATGACACACTTGAAAAATATATAAAAAATTACTATATTGTTTTGAAAATACATTTATCATAAATTTATGCCGCATATGTTTTTAATTAAAGACAAAAATTTGGTTAAAAATATATACAATGGACAGCTGTTCGACTTGTTTAGAATGAAATATATATCGCAAACATTGCTTTTTCAATGTTTGATATTTGTCAAAGTAATTTATATTGTCGAAATTCGAGATTGTTATCAAAAACCGCTTTTATTTTAAGTATTTTTTGTTTCCTTTTAAACATTTAATTGATTTTATTATTCAAAAAAACAGCGAAATATATTTTCAATGCATTATGGAAATATGAGACCTTCGAAAATATACTGTTTTAAATGTCACATTCCGTATCGTGATTGATTAAACATTTAGCAAATACAATTACGTGAGATCCAGTTCACAGATTGCAAACAACAACTACAAACAAATAAACACTACTTGAGAAACTCGTAATATAAAATCTGTTCTTTCTTAACCTTTGTACACGACCTAATTGCTTATGGAAATACTGCCAATGTTGCCTATGGAATACATTAACTTAAATATTTTAATTATATATTCAAAAAACGCTCAAAAATACCTTTTATTTCATGCAAAAAGGGATTTTGGGACACCCAACAGGGTCCGTCGATTCCGATTATGACGTCATTTCCGCTCTCGTGCTACTCCCGTGCGTCTCTCGTGCCGCTCACGCGCTGGCGTTCTGTTCCATTTTTGCATTCCATTTACAAAAATCGCATTTTATAGGCTTAAATTTGGTTTTTATGCTAAAATAACGATGTTTTCGCCATAATTCGCGTGTAAAATTAACGAAAGTTTAATTAGTAGTTAAACGACCGATTAAAGTATTTAATTGGCATGTTTTCGGACTAATTCAAGGTTTGGGAAGAATGTATTCTTTTGATGGTGGTAAGTTTTTAGCACACTATTAGGGATGGTCGTCATGCAATTAAATGGGCACGTAAATTCCTTAGGTCCCAAAATTGTGTAGCCAGCCTGTACTACAGGGATGTCTAAAAACATGTTCACAATATGTAACAAATTCCATTGGTATCTTACTTTTTGAACTTCCAGCAATACAGGGATGTCCGAAAAGTGTAGTAGTGCAGATCTAGGGACTTTTGATTCACCCTTGTATTTGCTTAATCAACCTTTTAATGATACCTTTCGGGTTATACGAGATTAAAAGGATTAATTAGTCGCTTAAATTGTGGGTCGTGAGGGGTGAAAAAAAAAGTCACGAGTCTTAATGAAGGTCTATTGTAATCGATTCCTTTTGAGGTCCTTTTCGGCTTGTTCTTTTACATAAAAAGTTAATCCTTAATGAGGATTAATGAATGTTGATTACGACTAATTGTATTTTGTTTTTGTTTTCTGTTTAGTTATATGAACTAAGCGATGATCCAAAGAGAAAAGAGTTTCTGGACGAACTTTTCAGTTATATGCAGAAAAGAGGTAAGACGATTTTTGTTTTGTTTTGACCTTGACCTTGTACGATGTGACCTTTTGTTAGCAATTAAGTCATGATTGTGCTTTTAATGGCTTATCGAAACGAGACCTGCTTTTTGTTTGGAGGTGACGTTTTTCTTTTTAAACACTCGTTTTAATGCGAATTCATAAAACGGACGATTTAATTAATATTACCCAAGGTTTAATAACCCTAATTAACATTATGGTGATTTTTGATTAACCTTCTGCGCTTTTAAATTAATCTGCAATCATAAATATAATTAACGATTTGGTGTTGACTAACCATTCACATTTCGAGCACTAATTCACTATACTAACGTATTGGCGCCAATTTCCATACATATGACGTCATAATTCACATAATACTATCATTAAGATATCATTTTTAAATTCATGTTTTGTGGCGTTATATTTCCCCACAAATGACGTCATGATTCAATAATAATGACGTCGCAAATGTCAATACCGATGCTGTACTAATCTAATTACAATGACGTCATAATGTCATAAACCGTAACATAATATTGACGTCATAAGAAATTTGAAACACGTATGCCAGAAGAGCGCTGAATAATGACGTCACAAATGTTCATACTAATGACGTCATAATGTCAAAACCACCTCGACCATACTTCAGACAAATTTCCATATTTCAACAATGACGTCATAATGTAATTATAACTACCTGGTTAATTTGGTAACTAATATGTTAAACCAGGTGAATTTTCCATAAGTGACGTCATATTAGAATGTGTTTGACCCTCGATTCCATTGAATTGTTAAGATCTAAATCCAGATCGTTATCAGAATTGTTATTATATATATATATTTCGGCCCCTCCGCATTCCAAAAGATGGCGCCCCAATTTGGGGGCAAAGCGTCTTGTTGTGATTTTTAGGCCAATATGAGGGGTTGACCTCCATCGTCGACCATCGGCCATTTTTATATTCCCTCCTCCTCCTCCTCCTTCAAACTCATTCCTCATCAATTACCCTCCTCAATCGTAATTATGTCCCGGGTGGATCCGGAGGGGTGGGGCCATTGGGGGGGGGGGGGGGTGAGTGTGGAGGACCGATTGCCCAAATTGTCTCAAATGGAGGTTTTTTTTTCTTCTTGTGACTCGTATTGAGTTGAGATTGACCAACTGTCAAGAGGGAATGATTGATTCTTCGTCATAAAACCCAAATTGGAGAGAGACCATAAAGTTGGAATTAAATGGCAGGTGGGACACGACTCACCTGGACTCGCATGTCAAGTGGAAGGTGAGGGGGGAGGAGAAATAAGGGGAAGTCGGATGAAAAACGGACGGAAAACGGATGAGTGGCAAATGAAAATGGATGGAAAATTTGTTGGGACTCTCTGTACAATATAGACCATATAGAAGTCCTGTAGCCTGGTCCTTGAACACGTTTTGGGTACCTTATAGTCTCGCTAATAGACCACGTGACGTGAGGCACCCTGTAGTCTTCCCTTTAGACCACATAGGATTCAATTGGACACCCTGTAACCTGGGGCCTGTAAATACGTGGGACACCCTACAGCCTTTCCATTATGCCCTCTAGTTTGGCCCTTAACTATAGTTAGGGCACTCTGTAGTTTTGCTAATAGACTACGTGACGTGAGGCACCCTGTAGTCTTCCCTTTAGACCATATTGGATTCGATGGGACACCCTGTAAATACGTGGGGCGCCCTGCAGCCTTTCCATTATGCCCTCTAGTTTGGCCCTTAACTATAGTTAGGGCACTCTGTAGTTTTGCTAATAGACTACGTGACGTGAGGCACCCTGTAGTCTTCCCTTTAGACCATATTGGATTCGATGGGACACCCTGTAAATACGTGGGGCGCCCTGCAGTCTTTCCATTAGGCCCTCTAGTTTGGCCCTTAACTGATTAGGGCACTCTGTAGTCTTGCTAATAGACCACGTGACGTGAGGCACCCTGTAGTCTTGCCTGACATGTTCATATACGATTCGATGGGACACCCTGTAACCTGGGCCCTGTAAATACGTGGGACACCCTGTAGCCTTTCTATTAGACTCTAGTTTGGCCCTTCACTCATTAGGGCACTGTGTAGTCTTGCTAATAGACCACTTGACGTGAGGCACCCTGTAGTCTTGCCTGACATGTTCATATACGATTCGATGGGACACCCTGTAACCTGGGGCCTGTAAACACGTGGGGCACCCTGTAGCCTTTCCATTAGACCCTTAAATCCTTAAAATTCCTTAAAATAGTGGTGATAAACTTGGAAGGGTTTTAAGTTTGTGTTTTAGGAGTAAATTTATGGGCCTTAAATAATAAAAAGGGAAAACAAAAAAAAAGTAACCTTTTGTTTGTCCCCAGGGGAATTTCCCACACTACACACACACAAACAAAAAGTAAAATAAAATAAGGGGGGAAATGGACGCTTTTCACCTATTTACTCACATTTACGAACATGTTTTACCACTCATTTAACACGTGACGAGTTCCTTATTAGGCTGGAATGTATTTTGGAATGCAATTCCAGCCACGCTGAGGCTAAAAGCCTCCAGAAATCTCAATGCTAATACTGTTTAGAGAGGTTTATTTTCAAGTTTTTACTCGGAAAACATGTTGGAAAAATGTATTTTACGTGTAATTTGTTTGGAATACATACGTAGTACATGTTTGTGGATGTAATTGTGTTTTGAAATACATGTTTTTACGTGTAAAAGTCATGTTTTTAAGCTTATTAGTCGTAGAGAAACATGTTTTAAGGCCTTGTATACAGGGTTAGTATTAGGCTAATCATCCGTGCATGGTTAGGACGCCCCTGACCGGTAGCGGAAATTAGCCGAGATTTGGAACTGCATGGCACGCGCTCACGAGATCGCGTTCCAATTTCTCGATTGTTCTAAAAACTGTTTCGTAGGCCTAAAAAGGTTTTAAACGCGTGGCTAAAACATGTTTTTAAACTTGAAAGTAGTTGAGAAACGTGTTTTTATATGTTAAATGTTTTGGAGAAACATATTTTACGTGTAAAAGTCACTGGGGAAACATGTTTTTAAGCTTGTTAGTCGTAGGCCATAAGCAGCTTTGTATACCGGGTTAGGAATAGGCTAATCATTCACGTATGGTTAGGAGACCGTGATTTGGAACGGGAATGACACGCGCTCACGCGATAGCGTTCCAATTTCTCGATTGTTCTAGAAATTGTTTCGTATGCCTAAAAAGGTTTTAAACGCTTGGCTAGAACATGTTTTTTAAACTTAATGATGGTGTGCTAAACATGTTTTTGCACGTAAATATGTTTGTGGAAACGGTGTGTGTAGACGTAAATAAGAGAAACGCGGTTAAGTTCGTTATTTTTGCCCCGTGGACACATGGCGTTTCGTAAGCCTTAATATGTTGTATCTGTGAGAATGTATACGTGAGTATCGTTTTTCTATCTCTATATTAATAATAATGTAAGCGCTCGTTTTTCGTCTATGATTTATGCGAGCTGGATTTTTGATTTTTTTATATTCTCTCTCGCGACGGAATCTAATTAAAATGATCAGAAGTAATAAATGATAGTGTCAAATATGGACGGCTTTTACGTTTTCTTCCTTCGGGGCCTTTTGTAATTTGGACGCTGCATGGCTGACCGTTGTCCACTCCTCCCCCTTCATTCTTTTTATTATTAATGAATCGAACAACTATACAACCAGAAAGAAAAAAAATCAACAGATATATACAGCCAGCTCGTCATTAGCATAATCACGACGGTCAATGATTCGGGACGCCATCTTGAATTGGGAAAGGAATCGTTTAATAACGTACGACTCGCTATTGACCCACTCATGAGTGGGGTTGAAGGCTTTCATTGTTTTCTGAAATTTGTATGAATTCGGAGAAATTTACGTGTTGTGAGATTTGGAGAAATTTTGATGACATTGTTTTAAAAAGTTTTATGAAGTTTTATGAAATGTGGATTAATTTGAAGAAATTTAAAGAAGTTGTGGAAATTTGAAGAATTTTTGGATTATTTGTAGAAAATGGGTGTGGGGGGTCCTTTCAGGTGTTTGTTTCACCTGTGTTTGTGTGATTTGAAGGAGGAGGTCAAAGGTCAATCGAACCAAAGATTTTCTACGTAGCTGTTACATGAATATGTTGGTGATGACTTTGTGAACACTTTTATTTGTTCACCGAATTTTAGAAATTTCGACTCTGGAATTTTGTGACTATTTGCGAAAAAACAAACCTGGGGTCATTTGGGTTTCTTTTAAAGGACCATTGTGTGAACAAAAGAATAAAGGGTCCCAAGCTCAAAAAAGGTTCCTAAACAGGAGGAGATTAACCTCTTCAACAAATTGCTTTTCTATTTACATTTGAACTGTTGTGATCTTTGACCCCAAACTTCTGTTGTGTCAACCGAAATTTAACATTTGCGCAAATACTATTTTTATGTGGGGGGCAAAAGTGAGTAAATACTCCTTTTTTGGGATGCAAATACTCGGGTGGGGGTGAACAATAATAAAGGTAATACAGGAATGTGCTCAACTTTGAGTAAATACTCAATTTGTGATTGTGATAACATGAAGGAAATACTCCTTTTGTGTTGTTGGTTAATGGTATATTAATGATATTTTCGTACCATTAATTTCAGTTTAACTTTTAGATGTTTCGAGGCTAAAGTTATTTTTTTTTATAAAAACTGAACATGATTGTATGACAAATGATTGTTTCTCAAACAAACAAAAAAAAAACGTGACTAAAAGTGGACGCAAAAGGTCCAAACGCTGGGACCAATTAGCGAATTCCTCGAAAGAGACATTCATTTTCATGTTTCAGAACGTGTTTCATGTACTTGTGCTTAGATAAATATGAAAGACTAAACTTGTTTCACGTGTTAATGATAACACTAATGATATTGTCCACAGAAACAAAAGATGGGAAACAATAGAAATTTCATGTTAATTTCGTTTTTGTTTTAAAGGGGAGAAGAAAACTAGCGGATAATTTTAATAATGTTTAAGTTTTCAAATTATTTAAAAAAAACCTATAAAATTATTAAAATACCTAAAAGTCATTAATTACCCATAAGTTTTCTTAAAACAATCTAAGATTTATGTTACAATTTTTTTAAGAAACACCTAAAGGCCTTTACCATTAAAACAATAAAGAACCTCTAAAATTCTTTAAAAAAATTATAAAGACCTTTAAAAATATTTACAAACTCTTTAAAACAACTTTAACAAATCTTATTAATTTTTAAAAAAAAACTTAAAATTATTGTAAAACTTAAACTATATCTTAAAATGGTGTTTGAAAAAGGTTAAAACAATGTTAAAGGACCTTTCAAAACCTTAGCATTTCTTAAAACATTATAAAACATGTTCAACAAACATTATTATTCTTCTAAAAACCTGTAAAACATTAATAAGTTTTTAAAAAAATTGGAAAATCTATAAAACCTGTTTAAAATAATCGGAAAATCTTTAAAATCTTTGAAAAACCTTTGAAACCGTTAAAAAGTTTATTAAATCTTTCAAAAAACTTTAGAACCAATAAAAAGTGTTTAAAATCTTTGGAAAACCGGTATAATTTTTCAAAAAACATTTAAAAAACAAGTGTTAATTAGATTTTAAGAGACCAAAAAAACACAACCTAAAAAGACTTTCGAAGCCTTAGATAACCTTAATAGCATTATAAAAACTTAATTTTATATCTTAACCAACATTTATAACTTTTAGACAACTAACAACTTTTGAAAAACCTCCAAAAACTCACAAACATTTTGATATTTTTCCTTCTTTCAACACCTTGAAAAGCACAAACCAGCGGAACAAATTTGGTATTTGCATGGTTGGTGTTTTTTTTTTATTATGTTTGATTTGAGAATCCTGTTTGAATAAACGTCAGTTATTTCTCCTTCCCCCTCTTTTAATAATCCATAGAAGACATCCAACAAACAACCTTATCTAATTAGCTGTAAATCAAATTTTTACAAAATTTCAAAAATTCAAAAAAATACGAGTTTTGAATAACGAGTTTTCTGATTTGTTTTTCATCCCCCCCTCCTTTTTTTTCTATTATTTTCTTATCATTGTTACGCTTTTTTTGAACGCCTTCTTCTGTAACAAAAACAAAATTATAAACGTCACGTCACATAAGGTTCGATCAAATATACAAATTAACACCTTTTCAAATTCTCTAAAAATAGTGTAAAAAATTCAAAATAATTGCTTAAAAAAAATGAGGAAAAATTGAAAATGTGGCTCGTTTTCAAAAGGTTTTACATCAAAATTTAACACATACAAAAAAAGTTAAGACAGGAACACAATGCTGATCAAACAACTATTAAAATAATAATAAAAAATATACAAACAAATATACAACAACAATCAACAAATGCATGTATCTAAAACATTCAGGAGCTTGTATTGGTTAGGATTAGGCTTACATTTATATGGTTGGGATTTAGAAATGTATTGAATTTTTGCATTTTTGCATATATTAGTCGGTGTGCAGCATTAATTTTTATTTATTATATTAATTATATTTTTTTGTGCAATATTTGTATGTTTTTTTGTGTGAATATTTTGAATTTTTGGCTGCCTATTGAGTTAGGATTGAGCTTTAATTTATTTGGTTGGGATTAAGAAATGTGTTAATTTTATACATTTTTGCCTATAGAAGTAATTATGTAAAAATTTTTAATTATTATATTTATTAATTATTATATTATTTATATTTTTAATGCACTATTTTTGAATATTTTTAATTTTTGGCTCCCTGTTGGGTTAGGATTAGACTTGGCTTTACATGGTTAGGATTTGGAGTTGTATTGAATTTATGCATTTTCTGTGTATAAAATTAGGCGTGTATCGTATCAAAACTAGTATATTTATTATTAAGTATAATAATTATATTTTGTATTCGATATTTGCATGCTTTTTAAATATTTTACGTTTCTGCCTGCTATTGAGTTAGGATCAGACATAGCACTTTACAGGGTTAGGATGCAGGCGTGATTTAGAACGTCACGTGCAAAAGCGCACGAGATCGCGTTCCAATTTCTCGATTGTTCTAGAATTGGACGTTCGATTTTTAAGGTAGGGTTTAAATCACAATTTTTCCAACAAAAATACTTATATAAATGAACCGTTTTTTGATCCATTAAAACTAAAATTGCGAAAAACTCGACTAGATTATCCATCGTTTCGACTCTGTAAAACTTTAAACCGTAAGTTTTGACCGATTTGAACCCAAGATAACCGAATTCCAAAACCCGGTTTTCCAGCCTGCATGCATTCATGAACGCGAGGGTTGGTTAATTTTGATATATCTAAAGATGAAATTTATGTTCAATTTTGAAATATTAGATGTATATCTAATATGAAATAACACGTAATCGAAAAGGTATTTGATTTAGGTGCTATCACAGCGTGATTCATTAAGGTTTTGCCAAAATGAAAGGTAAGATGAAGGAGGAGGAGACCCGAGGTTGAAACCCTCTTTTTTATTCTCCTTAGCAGATAAATTTCATTTTTTAATCTTTGTTTGTTTGTTGTTGACGGATTACAAATTATCTCATCTCCATAAAGGCAATAGCAGAGAGTAAAAGAGAGAGGGATAAGATAGAGAAGAGGAGGCCTTTTTTTTTAATGAGAGCCGTGACGTGCCAAAGCGCAAACTCATTACTCATCTCGCTTAAATATCATAAATAATCTTAAATATATCTGCAAAATACACTTCGTTTCGTATATACTTTATACCTGCAGTAAACAAAAAAAAAAAAAAAAAACAGACATTAGCCTTGTTCGTTGAACACACGCTGCTATTTAGATGCTTCGATTCGTGGAAAAACGGGCATTATTTTCACCCCACGGGATATAGCCACGAAAACGTATAACTATATGTGAGGATAATTTAACACAATTTTCTTGTTTTTAGGGACTCTTCAAGTTTCGGGATGAGATTCTGTTTAATTCCTGCAATTTTTCGTCTTCGTTTCATACTATTTTCTTATAGATATTGAACAGACTTTGTATTCCTTGCATATGGGCATATTCTGGAAAGGTATACTTACTCACTATAAGTCCCATATTTATGGAAAACGTTTCTATGTAGGTTTAATAGTTTTAAGGGAAGTTTTC
>JAQGAE010004520.1:0-12636 GCA_034696685.1 Julus scandinavius | reverse complement strand
GTCGCTCAGAGAGATAACCCAAAAAATTAGCAAGATAAGGCAAGAAAATCCAAGAAAATGCAGAACAAAGCTGAAAAGGCAAGAAAAGACAAAGAAAAGCAAAGAAACCAAGTACACAAAAAAGGCCAAAGTAAACAAATTGGACCCTGACAACTGCAAAAAACTCAAAATAAACAACAGATAACACATAATAATATATATAAAAAACTAAGGGGAATGACAGGTTAAGGAAAAAAACAAAGAAAACAGTCCCCTTTGTGTTGGCCTATTTGGACCAACCAAAAAGGAAGCAAACAGGCTCTAAGCCTAAGACTAGAAAACACAAAAAATAATAAAAAAAACCCAAAACCAAACCTTACAATCTTTGTAATCTTAATAGATCCAATAGCAATAAACCAAATAAAGCACAAAAATTCTTATGATGAAGTCCTACTAAAGAAAAATCCACCTAAGACCAGGAGCTCCAAAAAACACAACCTTTCTCTAATAGGTGAACCTGCGGAAGGATCATTACTGTCAAAAGCTAAAACTTGTCGATGTCGGAAAGTCAGCCCGGTTCTGGTTTTCTAGTCCCGAGGTTTTTTGCTCGGTGGGGTGCCTGTTCGGCTGCAGCCACCTTAACCGGTGCCCCTGGCCTGCCTGGCTTAAAGACCACCAACCAGTTGTTGCCCCGCCACCGATGTCTTCAGATGCCTCGTGACACTATTAATGACGTTAAGCCGCGCAGCTGATGCAACGGAGCTAAGCGCCTTTTCGGGCTTGAAAACCCTCGTGGGTTTTTTGGCTTCGCCGTGAAAACAGAACTGGCGTGCCTCCCTCGCGGGAGCAACACGCGAATCTTGCATCTGTCCGCCGCGCACTCCTGGAAGCCATCGTGGTGTCTGGAGGTTGACCCCTTGATCGGTCCGGAGCTCGTAAGCCAGTTGGTTGCCTCATGACTGTGGCATCCTTCTATTACGTGTGTCTTGTGCATGCCACTTGTGGCTGCGGAGTCCAACGACCTTTTTGTCGGCACAGTTGCGATGTTGTCCCCGGATCCTTCCAGGTGCAACCGATCTTGACACTTTGACGCGAGGGGGCGGGTGCCGTGACTCTCTGGCCGTTTCGAAGGAATAGTATTGTTCGTCTGTCCGAATGTCGTGATAAATAAAATTCTTCCGATTTTTCGTGCCTACGAATGCGGCTCTCGCGAACCCGCGGAAGCGCTGCTGGTCTCGGGCTGTCGGACCTCTAGCAGGTTCCTTGCCCTCAGATGCAGATTTCACTCTGCAATGCGCATCGATGTCGCTGCGCAGTCGCCCGGCGGCCTGCTCGCTCTTCCTCCCGCCCCACGGCGGGAGTCCAGGATGCTGGCCCTGCCGTCCGGGTCGCATTGCGAGGCGTCGTGAACACATGAGTCGGATCGGGAATGCAGTCGCGTGCGTGCCTGTTTTTTTTTAGGCGTAAGAGCTCGTGTCTTTAACGGTCTGTTCGTTCTGTTGGGCAGCTTATCTGAAACCGCCTTGCCGCGCCGGCAGCTCCCTTGCGGGACGTCCCCTGCGCGTGCTCGGTGGCGGATTTTTGGTGCTCGGCAGGCTCTATGCGACTTTTAACCTCGAACTCGGAACATTCGTGGATGCCTGCTGAATTTAAGCGTATTAGTAAGCGGAGGAAAAAAATAACAAGGATTCTGTGAGTAACTGCAAGTGAAAAGAGAACACCCCAGCACCGAAGCTCCCGCTGTCATAACGGGTTGTAATGTGGTGTAAGGGAAGGTTGGTTCTGGCGAGGAGCTTGGCGTCCAAGTCCCCTTGACCGGGGCCATATCCCGTAGAGGGTGCAAGGCCTGTTTGGCCTAGCTATCCTTTCTCGCCTTTCTGATTTATCCCAGAAGTCGGGTTGCTTGAAAGTGCAACCGTAAGTGAGTGGTAAACTCCATCTAATGCTAAATATTTACAACGAGACCGATAGCAAACAAGTACCGTGAGGGAAAGTTGCAAAGAACTTTAAAGATAGAATTCAAGAGTGCGTGAAACCGTCTAGAGTTAAACGGGAGGGCGTCGAAGGTCGAAAGGTTGGAGGGATTTAACCCATTGCTTTGGTGCCCGGCGAGCATCCAGAAAGACATTAGACCCTGCTGTCTCCATCCTACTGGATCTCCGAGTTGCTGGCGGAAAAGGTGCAGGCTCCGGAAGAAGTAACGGGGTTAGCGTTGAGTAGGTTTAACACTAGAACCGACTCGTCTTAAAACACGGACCAAGGAGTCTAACATGTTTGCGAGTCTTTGGGCTTTAAACCCCGTAAAAGTGCTATTAAAGTAAAGGCGGCCTAGGCGGGATCTTGGCGACTGTTTTGTCGAGAGCACCGCCAGCCCGTCCAAAAACCTCTATGATGGGCAGGCTCAGCTAGAGCATACACGTTGGTACCCGAAAGATGGTGAACTATGCCTGGGCAGGACAAGGCCAGAGGAAACACTGGTGGAAGTCCTCAGCGATTCTGACGTGCAAATCGATCGTCGGACCTGGGTATAGGGGCGAAAGACTAATCGAACCATCTAGTAGCTGGTTCCCTCTGAAGTTTTCTTTAGGATAGCTGGCGCTCAAATGCACTTTTATACGGTAAAGCAAATGATTAAAGGCCTTAGGGTAAAAACGACCTTAACCTATTCTCAAACTTTACATAGGTGAGAAGCCCGGTTTGCTTAAAAACTGAAATCCGGCACACCCAAGAAAGCGAATGACCAGTGTGCCACTTTTGGTAAACAGAACTGGCGCTGTATGATGAACCAAATGCCGGGTTAAGGCGACTAATGCTAATGCTCATCAGAGCCCATGAAAGGTGTTGGTTGCTGTAGACAGCAGGACGGTGGCCATGGAAGTCGGAATCTGCTAAGGAGTGTGTAACAAATCACCTGCCGAAGCAACTAGCCCTGAAAAAAATTGGCGCTTCAGCGTCGAGCCTATACCCGGCCTACCGGTGGTTGGCTCTGTGGCCCTGGCGAGTAGGAGGGTCACGGCTGTGTGCGTTGAAGGTGTCGGGCATGAGCCTGCCTGGAGCCACCGCTGGCGCAGATCTTGATGGTAGTAGCAAATACTCAAGTGAAACCCTTGAGGACCGAAGTGAAAAAGGGTTCCATGTAAACAGCAGTTGAACATGGGTCAGTCGGCCCTAAGGAATTGAAAAATTTCATTCGGAAATTGCGGAAATTCTTTTGGTGCCCGTTAAGGACCGAAAGGGAATCAGGTTAATTTTTCTGAACCAGGACACAGAAGTCGGTCTTGCCTAACCTGACTTTTGCCGGGCGGCGAGACCTGTGGGGGTAACGCAATTGAACACGCAGACTGACAGCTGCCAGCATACAACAGCTGACTCAGAACAGGCACGGACCAGGAGAAACCGACTATCTAATTAAAACAAAGCATTGCGATGGCCGCTGGTTGGTATGGACACAAAGCTGACCTAATCACAAAGTACAAGATTCATAGTTGCGTCTTTCTCTGGCCTCCTCGTGGTACCGCTGGATTGGTAGTCTGTGTCTCTTGAGATACAGGCTGCTGAACTAAACAGAATACAACATTGCCAAGTGTGACATTGTGAAGTGTAGCTTGGTGTGCCTTTACAAAACCACTCTGTGATAACCAGATCAAAAAAATTCCGTAAGGGTCTTTGGCTAGGGGCTAAATTCTTTTTCTCTCGCCAACCTGGTAGGAATGGATGGGATCATCGTGCACTACCCTGTAGTAGGTCCCGTCCAGTGCACTTTGAGCACATTAGTCTATGCTGATCACACTGCTTTTAAGAAACACTGCACCCAATGTCATGCTGGCAATGCGGTGTCATATGTGTGCAGCTGATGTAGTACATCATATTCAACTGTCTATGGAGCGTCATCCCACTTTACATGGTGTAAAGTGAAGGCTGCAGTTAAGGCAGCTGTTCATACGGTGGAATACATCGTAGTGTGGTTGTTAGACCAGATCAAGAGATTTTCAAGTGCCCATACTGTGACCGTTCATTTTCCACTCGAACGGAGCTAGGAGTCCACAAAAATACATCGCACCGAGAGGCATACAACGCTGAGGCTTTGAAGCAGGAAGGACGGTGGAAGTTCTAAGCAAGGGACTACACGATTCTGATGGCCTTGTATGAGCTGAAGCACGTGGGGGAGCCCGTGCTCATCAACGTTGTTCTACATCATACTTTTCCACATCGATTATCAGATGCTATTAGAAAGCGGCGCCTCATGCCAGTGTACCAGGACATTAGGAGTCAGCTCAGGGCGCAAGGAGTACATCCTGTTAAGATGAAATCTGTCCTAGAGGAAAACGTGGCTGTGAAGGCCACCCAACACGACAAAGAGAACGATGTGCAGACGTCATCTTCAGAGAGCTTAGCTGAGCGGCAGGCCTTGATGAAGGAAGTGGAGAGGCTATTGCCGCTGTCAATCCTGGTGAATTATGAGCGGACAGATAATCTGGAGATGGTTTAGCAAGGGATATATCAGCATCTACAAGGCAACCAGCAGCCTATCCGGAATCAACCCTCCAGAGTGCTCAATCCAAGGTACCAGTAATTGTACCGCAATAACAATTCAAGACTTATAGATAAAATTCTTGCGGGTGATGCTGGTGACATCCAGAAGTCTCCATTTGAAGATGACATACACTGAATATTTGGCTCCCTGTTCTCTTCAACTTCTCCGCTGGATCCCGAGCAAGTAGAAGTGCAGCTGGGAGTGCCGGATACTGAGGTCGTGCTTCCGGTGACAGAAGAGCTGGCAACTGTGTTGGGCAGGATGCAACCATCGGCACCTGTCCTGGATGGTATTTTGCTTTCCGACGTGCGAACCTTGGAGAGCACCTCCTTGCTCCTACTATATAACCTTATGGTCGCAAAAGGAGGTGAACCACTGCAGTTACAGTGTTCTAAGACAATACTTATTCTGAAGAAAGAAGACTTGTCGCATGCAACTAACTGGAGGCCATTGACGATATCATCTGTCATAATGTGAGTTTTTCATGCAATTTAAGCTGAAAGACTCTCTCACGCTTACCCATTACATCCAGGGCAGCAAATTTTCCAAAGACTCAACAGGTTCTCTACTGCAGTGCAATCATCAGCATCAGCAATGCTAGAAAGAAGAGGAAATCTCTCTGTGTCTCTGGACCTGGCTAAAGCATTTGACAGCATTTCACATCATTCAATACATCGACGAATGGTGGCATTAAATATTTATCCCCTGATGACTTTCTACGTCGATAACTCCTTTAAAGACGCAACAACATCTCTATTCTGTGGACAAGTGGTGATCGAAGATGTGCCTAGTGCGTATCCGATGTTGCCATTTTTATTCAACTTCATCATCGACGAACTGCTCCACTCTATCCCAGAGTATTTTGGAATATCACTAGGGGCACGACGGTTACCTGCGCTGGCATATGCAGATGACCTTATACTCTATGCAAGCGATAACAGGATGATGAAGAAACTGCTGCAGTTTAAGGCAGAAATTTTTGAGAGACGATATCTGTTGATCAATGCTGTCAAGTGTGCTAGCCTGGTGTTTGTCTTATGACGGACGGTAAGGAAGATGTGTCACTACAATCGCCCAACCATTATGATTAAGCTGGAGCACCTTCCATGCGTAACCACTAACAAGCTGTTAAAATATTTGGGATACAACTTCTCACCTTGAGGACTCCAGGTGCCAACAGTATCCAGCTGTCTGATGAGAGTCAATCAGCTTGAAAAAGCTGAGCTTAGATTACACCAGAAGCTGGACCTTCTCAAGACTTTGGTACATTCGGAAATTATTTTCCGGTTGCGTTTGTGCCATATGCCGAAGTAGCTGCTGAAGAGACTCGATGTGCTGGTTGGCCAGATTGTGAAATGGATTCTACATCTGCCCCATTTTACCAACGATGCATTTTTACATGTTTCTTGTAAAGATGTGGAGCTTGGACTCAAATCCCTTTAACATGTGGTGCCACTCCAGTCCCTTGCCAAGCTTAACACTCTTCTACAGGACCCTCATCTGGCAGTGAGCGCACTGTTAGATTTCGAGTATATTCGACTGCTCCAGAACCACTACACACGCATCCTTGATCCGCTTCCAGCAGATAAGAAAGCTATACAACAGCATTTCCGGAAGCAGTTGAGTTCTTCGTTTGCTGGCAGGGGAACAGAAGAACTCTCTAAATCAAAGTTTTTTACCACAAGGATCAAGCCGGAGAGGGCATATAGCAACCAGTACATCAACAATGTGAAACTTATCAGATACACCTTGCCGACCAAGACTACAATACCAAAGCCAAACAGGCGTGAAGCAGAGTGTCGCAGGGATGTGGCATGCCAGAAACAGTAAGCCATAGTTCTCAGGCATGCTCCTTGGCGCATCACCAACGCATCGTTTGGCACAACAAGGTGGTAAAAGTGAAGACACGCCCGAAAACGGAATTTATTATTTTGTCCGCGTGATTGGTGATTAAGACTTATTCGCCGATTGTTTAGTCGCGCGCCTGTCTGGTTTTTTTTGATACGCCTGCTACTCGTTGGCGATACGCGTTTTTTTTCCTTCTTTCTCCATCGCGTGATTATTTGTTTACGGCCAAATTAAAGGCCGGGAAAAATTTTCGCGGGAAAGGAGAAGAGGAGAAGGAAATTATCGACGACATTAGAATCAGCTTACTGGTCGTTTTGTTGGTATAAAAACGTTCGCTCGGGATTAATAAACTAGCTACAGAAAGAACATATCAAATATAAAAATACCAAAACAACACACAGGCAGCAAACAATAAAAATTACTAAAAGAAATAAAGAAAAAAAACAATAACTTAATTTTTTTGTCGCGTTTTTTGACGAATTTAATTGATTAAATAGCGGAAATATAAAGATGGCTAAATTTGAAAGAGAGTATTTTGTTATTAATTCAAGTGTTTATTGGTAATTATTGAATGTTTATTGATTATTTATTAGATTTATATTCACCACAGATTATTATATTTATATTTATTGAATAGAGATATATTTATTAACACCAATTTTAACTCCAAAATAAGAATTACACTGCGTATAAGGGTTTAGCTGGTCCCAAAATTATAAATATTTTCGAAATTGGGACAAACTTCACCGCGTTCGCGAGAAAGGTGGTGAGATAGCCGGAGGTAAAATAATACAATAAACAAATAAACATATAAAAACCAAAATTCATCTAAAATATAAATATAAAGAAGAAAATCTTAAGCCTGTGACGATGGAAAAGTTGCCGGCCCTTGTCGATTTGGAAAGGTTCCACGTGACTAAACTTGATGGGACCAACTACGCGACTTGGCGTGAGGAGCTTGATATGGCTTTGGCCAATCAAGCCCTCCTCAAGTACGCAGACGGGACGGTCACCAACCTTGCCCGGCTCGGCTACGCCGGCCGAAATAGAACGGCGCAAATGCATTTGTCAGGCGGTGACCTCGGCGATGTATTTCACCATCGTCCTGGGCATCCGGAAGACCCTCTTCCAGGGATTTTCTAGGACCCAGTGCTGTGAAATTTTAAGACATATACAGCAAACGTACGAGCCCGGCTCTCGTGAAAGACGCTGGCAACTTCGGTGTCTGTTTGTGTCTCTACGGATGACACAAGCTGAGACCGTTGAGGCATATATTGCCAGGGTCGAGGCCGTGGCGGGTCACCTGGAGGAGGTGGATCGCAGGGTTCCGGATGAGGACCTTGCGTTTCAAATGCTGATGGGCCTTTCTCCGGAATACGCGTTAAAAATCAAACTCATTCATGGTTGGCGTGATTCGGAGTTCACCGCGTCTAGGGTCAAGGCCTTCGTGATCGCTGAGGCCAACACCATGCGGTTTGCTGAGCAGAATCTAAATGGTTCTGCCAGCAACCTGGCGAGCGATGTGCTCTGGGCTAGTGCCAAAGCAGGGGAAGGGGGTTCCAGGAAAAAGACCAGACTATAAATGTTCCCATTGTGGGAAGTCTGCTCACCTGCAAGACCGTTGTTGGGTCTTGCATGGTAAGCCTGTCGGAGCAACTCCGGCACAGCCACCGGCCCCAACAAAAACAAAAAAGAAAAAGGCCGGCAATCAAAAATCAAATGGAGCACCTCGCCAGCCGAATGAAGGCTCAATGGATCATTCGGACTTTGATCCGAAAAGGTTCGACTTCGAAGTCTTCTTGGCGGACACCGTAGCCAACACAAAGAAAGGGGAGTGGACATGGGATTCCGGAGTGGGGATCAGCCTAACGAACGACAAGTCCTGGTTTGCCAAGTATAGGGCCATCGATCCCATCACGATGAGCTCGTACTCAGGCACCTTTCCTATTGAGGGCAAGGAAACAGTGCTGATGTCCGTCCTTGCCGGCAGCGTAACAAAATTCGTCGTTGTCAGGGATGTGGCCTATGCCCCCAGTGGACGGAGGAATCTCCTGTCATCCTCCCAGTTGGCTTAAGCAGCTAAGATAACTTGGACAAGAGACGCCGACACGATCAAGGTTAAAAACCCCAAAGGGGACTTGGTCATGGAGTTTGAGCCGAGGGATCGCCTATACCATACAAAAGCGATCCCCTGGCCTGATTTGTGGAGGACCTTTTTAGAATCAAATTCCACAGGTGAGCCGGCGGCCAGTAAAATGACGGACCTGGCTTTGTGGCACGCTAAACTATGCCACATGAACACCGACTCGATCATTAAGATCTCAAAATCCAAGACGGTGAGGGGATTGCCACTAATTAAGAGTGGTTCTCACTCATGTGACATATGCCTATTGACAAAAGCGCGTCGCCCCACAGCAAAAAGCATTTAAAGAAAGGTTCACGAAGGCGCCGCTCGAGCTAGTCCATGCGGACCTTTGGGGGCCCTCTGCATTCCCTTCTGGATGGGGATGCAGGTACTATCTCGTTATCGTTGACGACTTCTCCCGTTGGAGTTCGGTGTACGCCATTACGAACAAAAGCAAGACCATGGAATGCATCCAACACTATGTATGCAAAATGGAAAGATGGACTGAGCACAAAAAATGACACCACTCGTCGCCGTTTATCATAATGGGTTTTCTGCCTTAACTGGGCCTTAAGCAATGCTCTACGTGCCCCTTCCCGACGTTCAGCCAACGGAACCTGCGGACCCACCATGGGAGGCACCCTAACCAAATTATGCACAGGCAATCGCGGTAAGAACCCATGCATAAGTTCAAATGGAGAAGCACCTAATGAGGCCTGTACCAAAAAATTATATGCTGCAACTGCCCTAGCCAATGCCCTTGGCCAACCTTCCTTACAGACACCTGCCGGTGCCGTTGATTTTACGGCAACCAACAAAGTCTGCACGAGGCGTTCGGCCAGCCCATCTGCCTGCTGATGGCATGGAGTGGACGCCCGATGTTGGATTCCATGTGTCCCAAAAAATTCCTGGACTCTCCGACTTAACTGAGGCGTCCCACTATCCAAAATTAGAAATTTTGGGACCCCAAACCGGTCAAATAATTCCAAAAAGAATTTTTCAATTGCCCTTGCGTTTGCATGTTTACATGTGGCCGCTACACAAAATCGTGTACCGTAGTCTACAACCACCAGCCAATATTTGGCCTGCCCTGTGGACTGGGAAAAAGGTCCCACGAAATCAAAACCCCACTTAACGGCCGGTTCTTCTATGGAAATAGGTTCTAACAACCCAGGAGGCAAGGATTTCGGCAACTTATTCACCTGGCACTGGGGACAGGAGGTCACAAATTGATACACCGATGCTTTCAATTGAAGCCAATAATACGCCTTAGTTAACAGAGACAACGTCTTAGTAATACCAAAATGTCCTGCCAAGGGATGATCGTGACATTGGCGCATGACGTCCTCCCTCAATTGCTCAGGCACCACTAACAATAATTTTGGAGGCTCCCCTGGATGATAAAAGTATAGGGTACCTCCCAAAATTACATATCCCCGCAGGCCTACAACGCCCCCTACCGCTTTTTCCCGCAACACATCCAATGTGCGATCCAGCAATTGCTCCTGAGCCATATCCACCCTTGTCTGGAGTAAATAGACATATGCATCATCCTCTACTACTGGATAAACTAATCCTTCTGAACCGGATACCTACTAAGACAATCTACGTCCAAATGTAATCCGCCCTTCTTGTATTGGACGTCATATATGAATTCCTCCATTCTTGCCGCCCAGCGACCCAACCGGTTTGATGGATTTTTCAGAGACCGCAGGTAACATAGGGCGTGGTGGTCCGTAACAATTGTAACCTTGTTTATGAACAAGTAATGTCGGAATTTTTCCGCCGCCCAAACTATAGCTAAGGCCTCCAATTCCGTCATCGTATAATGATTTTCCGCCAGCAACAATGCCCGACTGGCATAGGCCAAAACCCGTTGGAGGGGTTTATCCCCGTGGTACAGAATAGCTCCTAACCCAACCCGTGAAGCATCTGTATGCAACCACAATGGGGACCCCGGGACAAACATTGTCAATATAGGCGCGTAACAAAGGGCTCCCTTCAATCGTTCAAAACTATCTTGACAGACCGACGACCATACAAAAGGGACTGATTCTCACGTGATGTTAATAAGGGGTCTGGCTATTGTAGCAAAATCCTGTACAAAACGCCGATAATACCAGCATAAGCCCAAAAAACGTTTTACGGCCCTACGCGTCATCGGCACAGGAAAATTTCTAACCGCGACCACCTTATCTGGGTCCGTTGCAACCCCCTGAGCACTAACCACGTGTGTTAAGTATTTTACTTGCTCAAAGCGTGAAGGATCAAAAGGTCCAATACCGCTGTTAATCTTTCTAGAAAAATGGAAAACGTAGGGCCAAACACGATGATATCATCCAGGTAAACCAAACAGGCTTCCCATTTCAGATGAAAGAAAACCTGATCCAGCCCCCGCTGCATCGTCGCAGGCGCATTACACAGCCCAAACGGCATTCGTGTAAATTCAAAATGCCCCTCCGAACAAGAGAAGGCTGTTTTTTCACAGTCAGAATTACTTGGCAGGTCCCTCCTGCCAATACCCCAACATCATGTCAAGGGTCGCAAACCATGCCGACCCTTGCATGGCGTCCAAGGCATCGTCGATCCTAGGCAACGGGTAACTATCCACGATTGTCTGTTGGTTCAATTTTCGGTAATCCACACAGAATCTTACGGTGCCGTTTTTTTTTCGGACCAGCAGCACTGGACTAGAATACCTGCTTTTACTAGGTGCGACCACCCCCTGATCTAACATTTGGCCCAATTCCTGTCGAATTATCTCCCTAACCTTTGAAGATGAACGCCTAGGCGAAACATATACGGGAGGATTATCCCCCGTTTCCATGAAATGTGGAGGCAATTTACTCAAACCCAACTCCTGTGTGGACAACGCAAATGCTTGCCTAAATCTGTTTAATAATAATCTTAATTCCCTACGCTGGCCCTTTGAAAGCATGGGCCCCAGATTCAACAGGGAATGAAGCAATTCACTATCACTACCCCCTGCCGATGTCCTACTGCCTTCGTCCTCCTTGTTGTCCTTTTGTTTTCGCGGCATTGATGATTTTTAACAAATAACATATCTATATTTATTTTAACATGTTCACTTACCTAATTGTTGTTGTTAATGATGAGGGACCATTCTGGTTTATGTTTTCCCTATAATGCCTGAAAAAGAAAAGAAAAAATTAAACAGGTAAAAGAGTAATGGAATGGGAGGAACTTACTCTTTAATTGCCTCACCTAATGAAAGGGAAAACCGGAGTGTATTGTGTGGTCGCACTGTTAGTGTGAGGTCGGCCATCTTGGATTTCTCGAGCTGGCCGGCACTCTCTCCCCGTGGGTATATGGCCTGGTTTTTATAGACAGGGTGTTACACAGGGATTGGCCGACTGGTCACACTGTTGGGCGGCCATCTTGGTGCTCGATAGTCTGGCCAGGACTCTCTCTTTGGCCACTGACCCATGCGGGTCATGGCCCTTCCTCATCCAAAAGGAAATCACAAATTCAATGATGTTTAACACTAACACCAAACTCAATTGTAAGTTGAAAGGAATAATTATATGACTTAAAAATACTTACCTTGATGAAAATGAATCCGGACTCCTGGCATTGTTCCTCTACGAATGGAGGTCTCTGAATTGAGAAAAGGGACATCCAGATTAACTACAACATGTATGAACTATGTTTAAGAACTAGAGACAGACTAAGAAAGCCAGATTTGGTCATCTTACATCGAGGCCAAAACAATATCTCTGTGTGCGACGTGAAATTGCATTGGGAGGCGCCAAAGACATATCGCGATTATGCGAGAACACCCTAGCGAATGCTCGTGGAGCTGAAAGCCAAATTGTCTGGGAAAAACGTACAGGTGTTTGGCTTCGTGATATGTGCTCGGGGTGGTATAAATCATAAACGTGACTTATAAAGTGTACTGGTGGTTCATGAGGACTTCACTCACATAATAACCTGTTGTTGAGCATGTTTCTGCACCTCATGAATGCACCCATAAATTTGACCTGTACCTTTTTGTTTATATATAGAGAGGCTTAGGCATTTATTTATATTTATTTATATATATATATGTATAAACAGATTTTTATTAACAATATGTACGAAGGAATTAACACACCCCGGTAGGCTCCCACAATATGTAATAGTTTAAAAT
>JAQGAE010004519.1:0-12637 GCA_034696685.1 Julus scandinavius | reverse complement strand
AAATTTTGATTGTGTGATGTCACATTACCGAACCACCCCCCACCCCTTGGTCACAATTGTCACAAAAAAACAAACAAACCACCCATCCCCTAGGTGTGACATAATTTTTGAATGGCACCTAATAGAATATAATGTGAATTGGCGAAATGCACTATCGGCGAAACCGATGTCGGCAATGTGGATCCGTTTAATAACCGTTTTATATTGACATATTATGAATTATATTTAAGTTGTCTATTATTGATTTATGTACTGTGATATATTCTAAAGCCATGTTGAGTAATACTGGACTTCATGAAATACAAATTTGTTATTTTTGGTTTACAAAATTAGTTGGAACTGTAATATTAGCTATTTCTATATTGTTTTGCGTGAGATATCTGTACCCTTGAGGCGTGTACTAAATAACAACCGGTTCAGTTCTGTATTGAGGATGACAATTGGAAATAGCCGTAATTTTGTGACAAAGGTTTGCGTTCTTGGATTGCTCTTAATTGTCCCCAGTTTGCACGCAGCCAAATTGAGCAATTGAGCAATGAGGAATATATATGTACCTCCGTTGAACAGCGCCGAATTAATTAGACAGAGCATCATTAATGTCTCACTCTAGTTTCACATCAGCCAATACAAGCTTGACATCTTGAAGCTAATATAGTTGACATAGTTGCCTACGATAAAACATTTTTGTGAAACCCCTAACTGCAAACACACAGTCAGACATGGTGCATCGCGTGTGTGAGTCTACCTGGTTTTGTGACTCCTAAGGCACTCGTATACAGTAGTACCAGTGTTGGGTAGTAATTGGGTACATTACATTAATTCAAGTAAAGAGTTCTGAGTACAAAGAGTAATTGAATGCTAATATACTCAAAACTTATCAGTACAATGCACTCGATTACAAAAATGTACTCACAATGGGTGATGTTACAATGTCCTTCAGTATTAACGTAATTTTAAATTATGAGTACACATGAAATCGAGTTTTGAGTAGAAATACTCTTAAGAAAGTAAATGAGTCACATTTAATACATTTGAGTAACGAGAATGAGTAACTTGAAATTACATTTCTACATACTTATAATCCGTTTGTTATCGATTGTACTGTTCTTTTTTCCCTTTAATTATTAAGATTTTGCTAATGTTTAAGAGGCTATTTTGCGTTCTCATATTCATTAAAATTATAATTGTTTTTTTAAATTTTTTTAAAAACCGTTCCCTAAACAATATTTTGCAATCCGCCATACCCGTAATCAGTACTCGTATCCATGAGTACCATTTACCTAAGTCTGATTACGATACTACTCGTACTATGAATATAATTCCACAGATACTCGTAATCAGTACTTCTGCTCATGAGTATACATACATATTTGTCCAAGTCTGTTTACTCAAATTATATGACTACTAATTATATGTACTCTACTTGTACTATAGTGTACGATTTCACTGTAATAGTGTTCAGTACTCCTGAGTACAATTTGCCCAAGTCTGATGAGTACTACGAGTACTATATATGGTACTAAAATTTAAGTAACACCTTATGGAAACGGATTAATAACCAAGACCTATCGGACTGTTATAGCAGATATTCTCTGTTTGGAAACAGGGACGGAAAACGGTATTGATTCCATAGTTGGCAAATGCTCGGATCGTGCTTATTGTGATGTCAAGTTTGAAGAAAGGAAATATATTTCGGTATCCGCCCTCTTTTTCAATTAAAGGGAACGAATGCGAGCAAAATGCATTTAAATGCATGAAAGGAGTTGAAATTTAGATTAGGCTATGATTTATGAATAAAACTCGCTTTACTTCTTGAGATTTACGTGTATATCCAGATTGTGTGCCGGTCCTGTGATTAGTGCTTGAGGATGACATTAGGCATTTGCCAAACCCTGACGATATGGGGGCAATTTTTAAAGGCAATTTTCGTGCTTTTACGACTGCCATTAAAGGGGTACAGGCATTTTCTCACGAAATAAGTTACTTGGAAGAAAATATAAAGCTTTTAAACCTTGATGATTAAACAGGTTAAAGGACCAAATAGGCTCTAACAATGGGGCGAGGACGTTGGAATGTGACGCCACAAAAACAAAGTCATGACTTGAATCGATTAAGCGCCTAAAACGATTGATCCCGTGATCCCAGTTATCCTTTTAGCTATTAGCTGAAAACGGAGCTGTTTTCTGTGTTTTCATTCCATGGCCATTGCGACGGAATTTCATGTATGGATTTTCTGTTTTGGACAACTTAATTAAACAAACGTATTCTCTAATGCTGTGTATAATGTACATACTTATGGGAAAATCCTTATTTATATATATATATGTGCACGGCATCCAATTTATATACTCTTTATGTACAGTGGGTGGACAAAATAACAAGAACACTATGTGATTTACATAGTTTGCTTTCGTTTGCTTAGACGTTGTGCAGCTAGTGTATATGCATTAGTGAGTGCATTGAGTGACAGTCCGCATGAAAGATTTGGTAAATAGAGAGAGATGTCCTTCGCCAGGAATGGTATAAAAATCCCATTAGAAACTGTGGAAAACTTGCACGATTCCATTCAAAGAAGGTTTGGGGCTATATCCTCCAACACCATGATAAAACGCAATGTTGTCCATTTAGTTCTCGAATTAGGTAAAGTGAACTAGATAAATTATTTGTTACAATTTGCTGCGGATTAAGTGCTTTAAATTCCCCAATGGTAGTGTTGCTTTTAACGTAACACCAATAGGAAAGTGCCCCTTAAACGTAGCAACCAACACTTACTTAAATGCTAGTATGGTTTGCCCGCATTCGAGCGCTACTTTCAGTTGTGGAAACAACTAATGCCTTCTAACGTTTAAAAATTACCTATTTAATGTTATTTTAATTTGTTTCCATGCATCCATGATGCTCATTGCATCTTTATTGGTTTTTTAGTTTCCATTGAATGGAAATTTTATTTAAATTACCTGGAAATTTCCTGAAATCGCCTCTTTATGCAATGCTATCATTACGAGGGGAGCTACCATTGTCTTCGATATATACTTAATGTGTTGCAATTATTGTTTGGATCTAACAAGAACATCAGTTTCCAACGTACTATGCTTTCTATGCTCTCAAAATGTTCATGGAATGACAAATTTTGCGAATTGTACTTCATTCAAGTCTGTCGTCTATTCTAGACGGTTGCTTGCAAGCAAAACCGTGATTAATTTGTAAATGATTGCACACGCTTCATTAGCAGTCAACAGTTTCCTGGCTAGAACATTGTTCTCCTCAGAATCTTTGAATAGTCAAGGGAGGATGGAGAAAACCGATGACGGATGCTGTCATGGTTAATTCCCCGATAGAATTACAGAATTCACATTTTGAGCTCATACCTGCATTTTTCTGATGGGAAACAGATGCACATGTAAATGTGGGTATCGGTGCATAAAATGGTAACATAGTAAAATGCAATGTTAGAATCAAATTGCAAGAAATGATGACATATCTACGGATAGTATGGAATAAGCAGTAGGGGAGACTGAGGAGCATTCAGACATGGGGGGTAAGGTGAGGCAGTGACATTAATAAATATTTATAGTGTGAATATTCGCTTGGGGGTTTAATCTAAAAATGCATTTACTTTCTACTACTATATAACAAATTATACAGCAAACAGATAGTGTACAATGCCTTTGTGGGATTTTTAAAATCCCACCGAAAGTGAACCGAAAAGTTCCAGATCCGAATCAATATTTCCCATTGCAATTAATGTAAATCCAAATAATGCGTTTTTTGTCCTAGAATTTTTTTTACATGTTATGGCTTATTGTGTGGAAATAATACAGACAGGAAATAAATATAACAGTAATATTAAAAGAAAGCAGTTTAATATATATATTATAGGAAATAAAAACACCCCACGTGGTATCGTCATGTTGACGTTCCTGTGAATCAAGTTCATTCGCATATTCTGTTTAAGGTAGATTAGGAAAATTTGTATTGTTGTACTCTATTCTGTTTTTAATTTTATGATTAAAGTCTCAAATCGACGCCATCAATGGAATGTCATCCATTGCATCTGCAATTAGCGTGGATAAAATAAGTGACGAACTTTTGCCATATTTGCAATGTAGGCTAAATCCTTGAAACTAATATCGATTTTAATTTAAATACTTGGAAATTATCACACGTTACTGGACCTTTGATAGATGGTCCAGAGAAATGTGTTCGTGAACTGAAGCATCGTTCGTAAATGACATGTGGTGTTCGTAAACCAATTTGTTTGTAAACAGAGACGTTCGTAAACCGAGGTTCCACTGTAAATAAATTGAATGACTTAAATTATTTTTTAGTATTATGGAAAACACCTTGAGCTTCTTGGTTCTTAAAATATTGCACTTACCTAGATGATCTGAGATCCATGCTCTTGTACATTTGTTGATTTTTAAATTCGCCAACATCATTTTTTGTCTATCTATCCGAAAATAAGGATCCCATTTTTTCCTTAGCCCCAAATGGCGTTTAAGGGCAAAATGTTGACCCAGATTTGTGCTGTTTATGGATAAGTAAATGGGTTTTGCCTTGGGTTTCCAGCTTTGGTATACACTATCGAGCCATGGAGACGTGCTGAAGGGACGTGAATTGTCGCAAGAACCATTCAATCATACAAGCTTCATTGCCATAATCACCAAATCTCAGTCGACCACCGACCATGAAAAAGATGATCCATGCGGGATTTGGTAAAACTGGTGAACATTGATACGGTGTTGGACTGCGATTTGAAAGGCCTATTACTTCGATATATATTTTCATCGATAATTTGAGGGCTACTTAGACTCTGTGCCATCAATTTTAGCCTGATATCGAAAACCTGTCAAACTTCAGAAAAATTAAGAGCCATATCCAAGAAATGCTAGTGGAAAGTATGGTACTAAATGTCATAAAAATGACTAAACACGTAATCAGTTCATATGTCGAACAGTAGGAAGGAAGCGAGGCTCATTTAGATTGTAGAATGTGCCGCGTGCAATAAACGTAAACATGGTATTAAGACAAAAGAAATGTCCAATATGGTTAGGCTAATGTTCACCGGACCGAAACCTGTGTGGCCACTTTTTGCTAATTCCCATTTCTTTGCTGACTAATACTTTCACATACTGGATTGAATTGTTGCCTAAACCTAGTATCGACAATCGCGATTACAGACCGGTAAAACCCCAATAAAATAATCATGCTGGGTGTAATCCAATTAAGCCTTGTTTATCCTAGCACAATATCACGCAATTGCGAAATCCTGCCCAAATTGTTTTGGTCTTCAGAGAAATCATGTGGTGATTATATACGCACGCAATGCTGCCCTTAATTATTTATTGCTGGTCATTCGATAACGTTAAAGGTAATGGGGACTGTTTGTTGAATTTTTTGTTATCAAATTGTATGTGTATATTTGAAAATCTGGGGAAAATAAATGTGGAATAAATAATCAATGCATTATTGATATGCCGTGGTTTATTTGGACTTCAATTCAATTCAACTCAGTACCCTACAGTTAGAAAATAAGTGCCATATGGTAGGAGGGTCGTTCCCAATTTCAGGAGAATACTCCTACGTTAGTAGCGACTTAGACATCATTGTTAGATTAAATTTCTACTAAATCTGGACATTCGCCAGAAAGGCTATTCCATCGTTTAATCGCATGCAAAATGAAGGACCAATAGTAAGCATTCGTCATGGCACGAAGCTCGATCAAAGAATTTGAGTGATTATGGCTACTCCTATAGTTGTCATTAGGCGTAAATTGGAAACAAGATGTGAATTACAAGAAAGATTAAAACGTTTGAATAACCCCATTACTGTTCGCGTCTGGACCTCAACGCATTCCAATCTAGAGAGTGAAGCATTTCTGCTACTCTCACAGATTATTGGTAATTGCCCTTAACAAATCTGGTTGCCTATCGCTGGACCATTTCTATATCCTGAATATGAACTATCCTGTAAAGGTTTCAAATAGGAGCCCAATATTCCAACATAGGGCAAACCAGAGTTGTATAGCCAGTTTCCTTTACATTTTCCTCACATTCTCGAGCAACTTCAAACAAATTAATTAACAAAAATGACACTGGATAAAAATGTCATGACATTTTTATTTATTTATTTATTGCTATAATAAGTAGATCAGTGTTTGAAAACTTGACTTTACTATAATAAGAAAAAAGAGAAATGAGTAAGCGCGAAGTTGTATTAAGGTATTTTCAGCCACAAATACGAGCAAATTAAGTGGTGTGTTCTTCTTAACTGTTTTTATGCGCAAGATTGATTTACTAACCCATCATGACAGCAGTTAACAATTTCTCTATTCTTATTGTTAATACTTTATCATTTCTGATGTACATTTATGTGCAGCTATCTAATGGTTGTGGTGTCAAGCGAAATCATTGAATCTCTCTAAGATGCATAAAACTTTATATCTCAATGTTTTTGCGGAGAGATTGTTTTAAAATGGAGGATATAAAATAAAAAGTAAATGCTATTTTTAATACCCATTATCACATTTAAAATAAAGGACAAGTTGATGGCAGTGCCACCAAACCAATTATATGTCTTCAGTTACAAAACACTTGGATTCCTAGTTTTTTTCCGAGGATAATAAAACGTCATCTAAAAATAATTGATAGTGCATAATATATAAGTATAATTTATAAAGATCGAATATAATACCTTTTGAACAAAAGAAATGGTATACAGATTAATGGATAACGTCTAGAATGGCATATAATCTAGACGCAAATATGATAGCTCATTATTCACGTGCATACACGCATTATCTTCGGATTTCAAAATAATGTTGATTATTGCAAGAATTAATCATGCATCCTTGCAAACGTGAGGTTGCTCCCCCCCCATCATCCCCCATAGAATTCGTTAAGGCAAAGTAAATGCTGATCCTTACTCGTAAATGTGAGCCTTCACTCGTTTTTGTCGATCCACATCAATTTGCAGTCATTATACACCCTTTGGTGTAGTCGAAATGCTGTTACCATGGTGACTTTCTCAACATTGATCTTTCTTGTTGGTTGTTTTATTTGTTAGGAGAACTTGCGACGTAATTTCTTATATTGAATATTTTCAATGAATTGAATAAATTGGTGGTCATTATCACTTGGTGCAATTGATGCTTTTGAAAATAAATGGATCACATAGGAGGTGTGAGGTACTCCGAACGATATATCATTGTTAGTTATTAAAGTAATTTGACGAGAAAATTTCGTCCTCATAAATTGGATCGAATGGGACAGACCATTCTCACTTTTCAACAGCCCAATTTCCATTAGCAATTTTCTCTTAGTGTTCGCAATTCAACTGTCGAAATAAGAAAATTCGAAAGTAAGTGAAGTGTTTACGATGGTGTTGTGATGCTTGAAAGGAATCTGTCCTTATACAGTTGAATTAGAAATCAATCAAGATGAGCTAATGTATTCTATTCATGAACTACTTCAATGTGGAATCTCCAATTGGGTCACGTTGTTGTCCCATTTGACATTAAAGCGTGAGCGTCTGTCACCCTGCCGACTCGTCCTTGTTGTTGGAACAGGTTTTTGGGTCAAACCTTAGACCCCATGTTTCAAGCATCGTTAATCCTACAATTTATTGCATTGGGTTTCATTTACTGCAACTAATTGAATGAGTTCGTGAGGAGACATCCAGTTGGGATGCAGCAGATTGGCAAACCTCACATAAACAACGGTTTTCACTTTATTTTCTCCTATATTGATATCAATTTAAAAGCATTGCAGAATATTTGCAGAAACTGACATTTAACTGGATGTTAATTCACTAGGAAATGTTTAGATGTTTCTATAGAAAAAATTGTTTGGTGAAAAAATCAAAAATAGCCTGGTAAACCCGAGTGGAAAAAATTATTTATTTATTTATTTATTGATAAAAATGTAAGGTCACTATAAGGCCACTGTAAGGTCATTATGCAAGGTCACATATGTTCGGTTTTGGTCAGTATAAGTCACGAATTCAATTTTCAATTAAGTCTGAAAACATATGTTATCATATCATAAAGGTTAAAGTTCGGGAAATTCAGCAAATGTGCTTGGATTTTAATACCTCGATAAAGTCTGGAATTATGCTTGAAATTCTTGTTAAAACACCAGTTTATGCTGGAATTATCTGTTTGCGTTTGGATATTCTGTTTGAAAAATGGTAATTAGTCGTGTGAGGATGCCTTGAAAAATTATGCTGACGTGCAGCGCCATCTACATGATGGAAATTTGAAAGGTTGGTAACAAAAGTACACAACTGTAAAATTGCATTAAAATTATTGTATTTTTAATAAAGTTACAATGAATTATATTTAGGCATCATTATTTTGGCTCACGGTGTATATCTATATATATATACACCGTGATATATATACAGGTCTCTTTGGTTAACCCCTTGTGAAGAGGGGTTGTATATGTATATATAATCATTTTTCTACCCGGGAAACTAACTATAAATGGCGAGTAATAATTGAAATACCTTAGCTTTATGGAACTGATACATCTTCAGATTAGTACTTGATTGTATCCTTGATTGTAGCACACGGGATACCTTGAAATTAAACGTCCCCCATCCGAATGTCAACAGTCTATATTTGTGTCCCTCCTCCTCCCTAGCTGTTAATGTCCGATATGGACATCCCCTGAAAGAAAGCATTGCTCTGACCTTTTCTTATAAATTGGTTAATGCACGCTGCGTTTTACCTTTTTTTTTTGCAGTTATAATGCAATAATCTGAAATAACAGATGTTAGGAAATCCAGATCAAAAGTATCCTCGTGGGGTCAAGCTTTTGCAGCCAGGAAGCATTTATTGTTTAGCTGATTACTTTCTTGACATCAAAATTGATGTAAAGGGATATGCCATTCCCAATTTCTCAGAAATAATCCATTTAATATCACGTAGAAAAAAGACTTGACTGTTTCGTAGGTGTACTTGTCTGTTGCCGAAAAAAATGTAATCACATTTCTTTATACTACAGTATGACCTGTTGACCTGGCGATTCTGATTTCAATGCATATTAGATTTCTAGCGGACACTTGTTGCCTAGAGGATATAAAACGTGACCCTCATCAATAGCACATGCAATAAAGATTCTTCTACTTATTCAGGATTGTCTAATATAGTTGGATGTTTTTTTTTTTCCACAGGCTTTTGCCAAACTTTCTCCAAAACTTACTCCTTTATTAGAAGGGGTTCAATCCAATCGTGACCAATGGCAAGCACTGGCAGATGAACGTGCCAGAAAGGATGAAAAGAACTGATGAGGAATTTTGCAATGTACATTTTCTACATAACACGCAAATGTCACGCGGCCAACATCTGACTTACCTTTGACATTTCTGCGCCCTACTTGGAAGAAAGTCGGAAACAATGACATGTTCATATTACATGCGTTTTCTACTTGCCATTAAGGCCATTGTAATAAACTGCCCTGCAATGAAAGCAAATAGACGCCATCGCAGACATTACTGAGTTCGTTGAACATGTAGAGCCACGAAGACTGCTAGAATAAAATTCTGCGTATCATATTTTTGATCCATTAAACTAAATTGCACAAAGTAAAATGAAATTTTGTTCATTTATGTAATGGCGTTTAAAAATTCGTCTGTTCACTTTGGTATCATGCGTCTAGAGTTCGGTTTCTTCCCTTGATGACTATGTTACAACACAGACTTCCAAAATCTATCATGTATCTTCATTTTAGAAAATTGCCACCATTAAACGGTTTTTCAAAACAAAGCATAAAGGCTTCAATTTCCAATAAGAGACACTGATCTGTATAGTATTGCTTTTTTTCCCAAATATTTAAGTCATCACCGTTCTCCTTCACCCACCCTTGGAAAATACCAAAACAAGATCAATTGTAGTTTTTCATATATATTTATGCTTAAATGTGAAGCGTTTTCCAAAAAGTTTATTATTATTATTATTTTTTTAAATGTATTTTTTTGAGTTGGGATATCACCAACAATGCCATTATGGATTTATGAAGCTTCATTGAAATAACTTGGATGTTGTAGCGTTTATGAACAATAAATCTGTGAATTAGTTGCCACTATAGTAGCAGAAATTCCAAAATTGTCCTTTGTTAAATGATGAAAGTATTATTTTGTGGTGCTTTGGTCTTTAGCAATCACAGAGCTCCCTATGCACTCAGAAATTGTGTAAATGGATGATGAAACGCTAAATTGCAATAAAGTGTAGTTCACGCTAGGCGTAATTGTATCGCTTAGCTGAAAGCGTGAGCTTTTTTGCCAATGCTGGCTGAGTTTAGCGTTTCTAATTTCCGCGCCGGAAGACATTTCAACATCAAGTCACCGAGTAATGACAAATCAGAGGTGGAGCCTACATGGTTTGTCTAATATATTTTCGGGTATTCGTAAATAACAAATTTATACCGATCCATACCATTGCGTGGATATTTTTGGTTTTACCCATGTGCAAAATATACACAATTATTATTTTTTATGCCAAATTTTGTGCGTTATTTTTTCAAAAGTGATGTCACGCAGCAGGGGTAACACCCTCTATAAAAAATAAAATAATTCCTTAGTTACATTCTGAAAATAATAAAGACAAATAATTTAGATATGAGTAAATTTGCGATGGACGATGTTACTGTTTATGTTTTCTGTTACTGGGCATTTTCGCAATAGCAATTTTGCACTTTCTGGAACTTAATATTAGGGAAAAAAACATGAAATTCGGTATTTTTAAAACCGAACTCTTCAAAGGGGGCTACTTCACTGGAATAACACAAGACTCCAGTTGGCATAAGTTGCAATGTAGGGTAACAATGAATTAAAAAAAACCTGTAAATAGCTGTTGGAAAAAGTTTAAAATGTACTGTTTCTTCTTTTGATAAAATGTAATTTTCTATACGAAAACTCCCCTTAAATGTATATTTTCACTTGTTTTATATAACAGTAGAAGTTTAAAATTGTTAAAATACAATACAATTTAAGAATATATTAAGTATGACTTAGTTTTGAATACAAAATAGTAATTTGAGGTTTCGGTAATCCGAGGTAGGTTTGGCATGGATTAATATCCGATAATCGAATTTTCACTGTACATGTATATTTTCTTCGCTTTTATACACTCTATCGATTGGAGAAAACCGGAACACTTTGCATTCGATAGGCTTTTCATTTTACAGCACCAGAGCGCTTTTACGTGTAAAATTCCTTTCATGTGTAATTTCAGTGACATAACCAACGACATCCGAAATTTTAATAGTCAATTTTCATGATACACTTTCCATTCTGTGAAGGTTATGATGTAAAATTTTCAAACTTTTTAAATAAGAAACCACGTTTGATGATAGTTGATGATAGATTTTGGTAGCTTCTGCTGTCGTCATTTGTTTTTCAGCATCATATGCAATGCTGTTGGATTTTATTCGCCTTTTTAATTATATGCAAATTTGAGGAAAGTAATTTGTTATTTAGATTTTGTTTAAAAAAGATCCAAATGCTTTGTTTGGTGGTCGACCATTGTGTTATCAAAGTAGCTCATTTCCTTTGCAATGTGCGCAAACGCTCTGTTATTACATACTTCATAAACATACGATTCAGTGAATGAAATGATTTTTTTATTCTTCTGAAAGATGTTTTCTGTTATGTACATGATTAAGTCTAGTCGCGATTGATTTGATTATGAAAAGTGATTTTTCGTAAAATGTAATAACATCTTCGACGGAAGCCTCTGAACCTCATCTAGGATGTTTACTAAAGTTGTCCATATAAAATCATGCTTTGTGTGGTTAGTTGATTTTATTAGATATTCTTTCTATATTTTTTTTATTATTATTATTATTTCATTTGATATATTGCTGAAGGAAATTATGAGATATTTCCTTCTCCCCCTTAAAGTATAGAACAAGAAAAATTGACGATCTTTTCAATGCCACGTATACATATATACTGTACCACAAGTTATGATAACATATGCTCGGTATATTTGTAAATAAATGTACACTATATTGAGGTCAATTTCTTAAAATGTTTAACGTAAACTGATGTATTTAGTATATTTTGTGTAGCAATTGTGTGCTGGCCGCCATGTAAAGATATTGAAGAAATTAGTATTTTATGTGACAGTATTCAGGAATATTTTTTCGTTTGATTTAAACTTATTTGTGAAACCCTTCATGCGAATTATGTTGTCTGATTGTAAAAAACGAAAAATTATTTAATATTGCATTCTATTAAATAGTTGTTATTTATAATCCTTCAATGCTCTTATTTCATATAGATTATTTACATAGATCTTCATCAGTCATGTTTATTTTTTCAGCTGACAAATGTTGTGGCAACATACCCTTCGAATGCCCCTGTCGATTTATTTTTATCAAAAGGATGTCCAATAATAATCAAACTACTGATGTATGCTAGAGTATGATAATGATCATGAATAAACTTGACTCTTTTTCAGGCAGTACTCTTTGTGTGTTATATATGATAATATCTAATAAGATTTCCATACCGTTTTTCATACCAGGACTGCCTTCATCGTTAACGGAGGACTTAACAGTACACTGTAAACGGGAAAGGTACAAATGTCAAGCTTCGGAGGTACAGATGTGTTGTAACAAAATAGGTACCCTAT
>JAQGAE010004518.1:0-12641 GCA_034696685.1 Julus scandinavius | reverse complement strand
CAAACAATTCTCACCCCCACCCAAACCTCCCTCATTCAACTGTGAGTATCTTCGCAAACCCGGCCCATTGAAAAGGAAAGGGTTTCAGAACCCCTTAAGAGGTGTTTTTGTGACACCTTATGCCTAGTACAGACCAGAGCAAACACGAAACGGAAACTTGTTTGCGATAAAAGTTTGCTTGCCAGTTTTGTGTCCAATGAGGCAGTCCGAATCAAAGGGAAAAAATGTTTGCTGTTCATGGCGCTCCAGCCAAGACCTACATATATATACACCATTACGTTGAGCATTGGTGTTTTGCTTATATGCGTAGGCGTTGAGATCTGTTTAATGAAAGCAATGACTAATGGAAAGAGTACCCTTTTTAAATTTTCACAAGTGGTTCCACCTATAATCTGCCAGCTTGAAAAAACTTTTCAAGGTGTTATAAATATTCATTTAATGAATACCAACAGGTAGTTTTTGTTTAAAACTACCTGACAAAAACAAGAAAAACTGACGTAACAAAACTAAAACACCTTAAACTGAACTTGTTAACACCAACTGGTGTTTCAAAACACCCATATTCACCATTATTTTATTAGAGTGTACGGTGGGGAATCTTACAGCTGTAACAGGTTGAAATCACAATTTGGTGCATTGATCAACTATTGTATGAAACAAAAGTCGATTGGGTAGAATAGTTTTTCTTACGATTAAGTTGCCCGGTATAGATTTATAAAATACTCATCCTATATCTTTACATTTTACTTGTAGACATCCAACAGTTTCATTAGATCTTATCGCAAGTCTTATCAAAAAGCTAATGGTTTAATAGTCAATTGCATGCTATTTTACCACCATGACGTCTCGTAACCTGTAGATATAGTGCTGCAACCTGGAAGACATGTCACGTATACACACAAAAAAAAATCCAAAAATGAATATTTACAATTTAAACCTCTAGAAATTGAGGCTTATATTTTGATACAAATTTCTGAAACACTGTTTTCCCATTTATTTTGACTAGTTGCTTAATATTGTTATAGCTTTTTGATTGATTTAGCACTGGGTTAATCTACTTCATACATTTCATGAAATGACAATGTAAGCGAGCTTTCCATGTGTACGAGGCATTCATTGGCTCATTTTGGAGCCCTCCGTTAGAGAGTAAATCTACCAATCCATCAAAACCTTTACAAAATGACTGACAATTGGGATTTTAAAATTTCAGCAAACTATGTGATTGAAGGAATATTTATTTCTATAATGTCGCTGACATAGTATCAAACTTAATTATTTTTAAAATATTAATTTGTCTAGTAATGGCTTTAGTTCGTATACATAAACAAATTTTAGAATTATCCGTGTTAATAATTCAAAAGTCTTTTACGAAAATACTGAACAGACGAGTTTCTTATATGGTCGAATGTTAAGCCTTCTCTCTCATTAAATAATGACATCGATGACCTATAAATTTGGTAATTTTAGTGAATGCATCTTTGTTAAGATTTTTGATAAACAATGCGACTGGCTCTAATTACGCGAAGGGTCGTTTCTTTTCTGTAACAGCATTGACATGAATTTAAAAATTTTAAAAAAGTCGTATACAAAATGTTACGACTAAAGAAATGACGTTGACTCGCTCCAATAGATGTAGAAAGGTAGCTAAATAATCATGAAAGATGGAAATGACAACTTCAAGCTATTGTTTCGAGTTTACCAGATTTAACAATGAAATTATAATTTTTATTTCTTAAGTAAAAAATTCTTGTTTTTTACATATTTTTTTATCACCCTATATCCAATCACGTGCTTTATCTCTGGGACATGAATTTCATGGTAAAATTGGATGGATCCTCCATGCATCTTGCATTCACCAAAGTCGGCCAGTTGGAAAACTAATACATATATAGGAGAAACATTAATACGACCGATTTCATGCAATACCGGTAATCGTGTCACAAATTCATGTTTGTCTTTGGTACAATCAATTTAGCCGATTAAGATATCGTTTTTATTCCACCTTAACGTCATCTTATTGAAAACGTAACATGTTTTAACACTTGTAAATAATTATATCTGAGACATGCATGTTTTCCCTTGCAAATGTAATTGATTATTTCATTATTTAATGTTATTTTGTTCCTATTTGTACAAATTATTTTTATTTACAACACTTTTTTAATTCAATCGCTGCTCAAGAAATTTTCTAGCAAAACATGGAGACATAATAGAAAATAATGCATCTCAATGTATAAAAAAAAGGATTTTTTAAAAAATAAATGCATTTTCAGATTAATCACATTTATAATATTGTATTTTGAATTCACGTGCATTTCAAGACCTTAAACTTCACACACTTGTTCCATTAATTTAAAAACATTTGTATATAGAGGAGCCTTAATTTGTATACATTGGCTCAAAATTCATGCAGTGTATGAGATGCATTGGGAATCCTAAATATGCAATAATGTATCATATCGTTTTGTTATCATTACGATTAGATGACACTGACAATCGATGCCTTCAACATATAAATTAGGCAAACTTCGACTTCACTTTATAAAAAGCACATTGAAAAAAAAAAAGCAAAGATTATATAATTTTAAAAAATCAAGCATCGTTGGATTTTTACCAAAACATTTTAGACTGGCACAATTATTACATTTAGCTCCCCAAAAACTATTTATACTTACCTCGGGTTCCACGTTAACCTGCCGCATATGCAGGGTTTATCAAAAAAATTCAGGACATTTTATCCTCGGACTTTTGATGCATCCAGCATAGGTCTATTATAGGCGGTAATAATAATTTATGAAGATTTGATGTGTTTCGGGAAGGGAAGGTTAGAGCCTTCTTATTTGTCTCGTAGATCACAAGCCTTTTGTTTTTCATTTTTAAAATAGGTTTTTCTCGTTCGTAATTGATTGCGTGTATCGTATATTGTGTAGCCGTCACATCATTTGCCTTCGTTGTTTTTGTTTCGTTTTTGTTTTGTTTTTTTATTATTTGTAAATTGATCATCTATACATTATTGCAACCATCCATTTTCTCTTCATACAGTAATGCATGCACTTGTACATAATTAGTATACAAACAGGATTTGTAGTAGTTTGTCATTTAGTCAATTGTATTGATAGTTGCAACTGTGTAATAAAAAATATCGTGGATTTTATTTTCGACTTTGAATTTATTGCCACATCTATAATTTGTAGAAATTCAATTTAACGATGATATTGGGTGTCCATGCACTAGCTGACCTTGTAAATTAAATTTTGGATATATTTTACACCCTATACTGTGCACACCATATAGAAAGTAAAATATATTCAACATGTAAATTATACACATAAATGTCAAGCCATGTCTAATCAACATAAATTTCATTGTCTTTTGGTAGGCTTTCAGGCGTTATGATCCATGATTAAAAATTAACTTAGTCCAATCAACGTGATTAAATGCAACGAAATTTAGTACTCTAGGCTGACAGTATATATATATATATACAAATACGTATATATACGGTACTACATTAATTTGAATCTTTTCTAAAGGTATATTAGCGTTCAATAATTTCAAATTTCATCTAATCGTGGGACAAATTTGAACACAAACTTGCAACGTAGATCCCTTTGATTTGTTTAAAAAAATGTTCCTGGTTTATACGTGTATCACTGGAATAAGTGTTACGTTTTTCGATTGTTTAACGGTATTTTGCATCTGTGAAGAAATAAAAAAATTCTGAGAAAAATTGGAATTAAAATTCCACTAATTTGATTTTTGTTGTTTTAGATATTTTCTCACAATTTAAATCGTTCATACTTAAAAATACTCGTTTAGGTTTTTATATCTAGTGTTCATTTGGCATATTTTAAGTAAAATATGGCACGGTGCATGACACAGGTGTTTATCAGCGCCACATGACTGCGTAATAGTTGCCGAAGGGTTTTTGTGCAAATAATTTGTTAACTCCCAAAATATAGTATCCATGCAAGCCTTTTTTTTTTTTTCCAGCAAGAAACACAAAAACAGAAAACAATTGAACAGGTTAGGTTGTTCCGTCGTTGTATAGGTTGCTCAGCAAACGAACCGTTTTCAGAGGCAATGAAACCTGAAAAACACAGCAGTTGTCACCCATAGAAAAAAGCAGCTTAAGCGTCATCCATCTGCTTTTGTCATTATAGATGTTCAACTAGACTTTTTCTTCAGTCTATTTTTTCCCACGATAGGACTCCCATTTGTTTTCGCATTGTTTTACCGTTAAAAACGGATTCACGCTGAGCACGTTGTTTAAGGTTCAGAAAATCGTTTCTGAAAAGGGTCGTCGTTCCTGTATAGAGTATATAGCGCGAAATCATTTGGAAAATACACCTACAGCTAAATACGTTTTTTTTTTAAATAATGTTTTTTGTTAACGAAAACATGTTTGTCTAACCTTATACCATCCCATGTAATCCCGCGCCATTTAACATTCGTTATCCAGAAAATCAAAATGATAACCCTTGTCGAACGCGTTAATTCACCTCATAATTTGAGTTTTATAATGTCATTATTACGGTCGTATAATTAAGAACCACGCTATTTTTTTTGTATGTACGGCTGCATCTCCATATGCATATGGGATTTAACTATAAGCCTAATCGTGGGTTTTGTAATTTTTTCAATATTGCCATCTGTGTAGGCATTCGTGATTATTACACGCCATATATAATAATTTGTCGATTTTAGAGATGCAATTTGCGTATATAAAGATGAAAGCCTGTCGTTAATTGAAGCGACATTGAGTACCACGCATTATTTTCTTTAAAAAAATAGTTAAATTATCATTTTATTGCGATAAATTTATACATGGAGAACGAAGAGTTGTATTTTTGGGATGAGCATAAGTGGCGGCAATATTCTCAAAGGAATTATTAAAAAAGACCGACATTTAATTGAAATAGCCTCTCCCCGATGTGTTTATGTATTTCAATCAAAATATAGGCGTTATGCATGCATGGGGCTCCAGTAAATATTGACAATCTGCAACATTCTCAAAATAGTATCTTGGCTTGTTAACATGGTTAAAATCATATCAAAATCTAGTTTCTTAATTGCATGCGAAATTAACTTTTAAATGAACATTTCGTTGTACATTTTTGAAAATGCATTCGTATTATATGCAGAATTCTTATTATTTTTATAGGGTTTTTTTTGTGAAATATTAGATCACAGCCAGCAGTATAGGACCTGAAAGGATTATATTGTTTGCATTAGGGTCGAATTTTTGTAAGTTTGTAAATTTGTAAATTTACTGAGTTACATAGTATACATGTAAATGTGTGGGCATTTTAATTTCTAATTATACATGTATACACCCATTATATGGATAAAAGCAAAAATGAACATAACGGCCCTTAGGGGGTTATTGGTACTTGATTATTTAGAAATTACTCGTTATTCGTTTTTTAAAAATCTATTTTTGATAACTCATACACGCCAGGATATATCGGGTATATTGATTATGGTTATTATTTTTAAGTAAAACTTTAATCTTATTTTTATCGTGCATGGACATCCACTCATGGTCATTTGTAGCCATGTTTCCGTGCATACAAACAATTTTACAGACAAATATTTAATAGACTGGGTGGGGTAAAAGCCTATAGGAATATTGTTAATATTTTGCATCTGCTAGGTATATGCGAGGTGTGGTCCACCAACTATCTACAGGTGTGGCTCTTTTATTACCTCAAACTAATTATAGGTCGCATTTATGAAAATAAGAATAAATTGATCAATTTTGACATTCTATCAGAATTGCAATTTTTCAGTGACTTTAATGCTCATTTGCTTATTTTCATTGTTATAATTGATTCGTGGTGATCGAGACGAAGGTAGGTTACATAATGTATCTATTTTTAATAAACCAAGTTCAATTAAAATGATTTAAATATGAAAAAAGTAAATTAAACGTTTTTTTACAGGATTCTCACCAGAGCGCTCTTGCTAAACTCATGTTGATTTGCTTATGAATCATCAGAGGGCTCTAGTTGACATTCGTCTTCCAAGATGGCGTTTCTACCAATGTCGAGGTTCCAATTTTCTTCATGATGTACTACAATTTTAAAGAAATCCACCATCTATACAGAAATTAAAGTAAGATCAAAATTTAATGTAGTACATCGCGCTATTGCTGAACTATTCTTAGACCGCGCAAAAGCATAGCTTACGAAAATAACTCAAAAAATGCCAAGGTCTATTGAGTCGTATTCGCACTGGACGGAATTTATTCTGCTGGCGACATTTCGATTAATCAATTTATTTAGTAAGATCAAATGTGGTTATACATTTGAGTACTAGATATGTAGGTAAAAGGCACAGCCACATAGTGTATTTTTAAATATCCATTGTATATAGTATACGCTATGTGGCTTGGTATGTCAGAAATACCGTATGCATAATATGACATTCCTGTGAGATTCCAACCTAATGCTGTCTAATCGTATGATCTAATCATCTTAGGGGACGTCCCAGAAATTGTTTAAAAATTGACATCCACCTACCCCCTGTCCACACGGTATCCAGTTTAGCCCCCCTCCCCTTCCCTCATATAGACGTCCTTAATTTTTTTTTTTTGAAAAGGACGATGTCCAAAAAATCTGTTGGAACATACAAAGGCCCATCCTGTAAATTTCCAAGCACCCTTCTCGCTGCCAATTCCACGACATTTTTCCAGATTTTTCTAATCAACGGAAATTTCGGTACCTCGAAGGGAAATTCCAGCAAAAAATTGGTACTTTACAAATTTAGGCTATAATACCTGACTTTCCCAAGGTTATAAAAATTAAAGTACATTTGGGAATGGAGACACATTTGTTCTGGTGTTACCTTTCACGAATCTTTAAAACTTAATAAAACAGAAAAACCAAAAACTGAAAAATACTATCATTAGAGGACGTCCAATGTCGTCCATTATGACTCCCCCCCAAAGGCATATTTATTTTTATGAATTTGTATACAGCAGAGATTATAAAGACTAAATCTGAATAGAGTTTTGTCTGGTTATTTGAGATAGTGGTTAATCGATGGAATGTCTAAAATATTCAAAAAGCAGTTTTCTGAAATGTGTGTTTCTGAAAGTTTCTTCTTGTATATAGTTTTGAAACTCGTGAAATGTATACATTTTTACCTCCATCATGCATGTTACCCTTATAAACGCGTTATTTCTGCGCCTATTTCTTGTGTCTATTAATAATTGTTGAATTTGCCGCAAGAAACGCCGCATCTGCTAGATCTTAATTCGAGTAATAAATTATAAAAAGTGAAAACAAGCATATATAATTTGGCGAAATCCATCGAAATCGCCTTCGGATGGAAATTGATTGTGATGGTTGTTTCACCATAACCCTGCTGCGGGACGATTTGTAGCTTTCAGATTTTAATTTCGGGTTGCCGCTCTGTTATTTATTGATATACTAGCTCGTATCCATGGGTGGGGAACTCAAAAAAGTGCATACCACTACCATTGGGTGCATAGAACTGAAAACCTCTATTCCTGGGCACTCCTCTGGACTGGGCATCCACTTTTGTTTTGGCAGACATGCATGTTAGATAATATAACATTAGGAGTCTATATATATAATCAAAGAACAACCAATCTGTGCATGTTGTAAACCGTTAGGTGTCTAGATGTTCCAAGCAATTGCTAATTTTACACCTAAAATCATGTTGCTCCAACATACCATACAGTAGATTTTGAGTACTACTATATATATAATTTGTAAATAAGGTTCCAATAATTTTTGATTTCTGCGAATTTGGAACCTGAAATTCTTTATTAAAAACTGTTTTTCCAAATCCAAGATATGAATTTCTTAAACTTATCCTTTTCTAAACATACGTGTGTTGGGAAAATTTCACTTATCATCTCCAAAGGGCTAAGGTCGATCATGGGTAATCTTTCAAATTCAAAAGATTTCTTTCAATTTCCAAGCAGTATAATAACCATCTCCACCATTACCCTCCTTTTTATCACATATTTTACACTATATTACAAACTTTGAAAACTCAGAAATTTGGAGATAAATGACGCCATCTTCCTGGCTTTTGTTAGGATGATTGTCAGGCATGGTTTTGAAGAATGAACTTTTAATACAGCAGACCTCAATGCCCTATACCTGTGCATGAGGTAATGCCCAACTTAGAGAGGTTGTACCAGAGTCCGAAAGCTGGTTGAATTTCTATCGTGATATTTCCCAATTGAATCATTTTGAAAAGCGTCTTCACTTTTGGCGTGTTGTTCATCCCCCCCATTATAACCCCCCCAATATGTCTTCATCGTTACAAATGGCTGCCAGGTATATATACTCTATACGGAGGGTTCCAAGGTGTATGGTTAACCGCCTTACGGATATATCGAAGGTAGAAAACCTATACTTAAATCGGTTTAATGATCCAATCATCAGCACACCATGGGCTGCAAACGCGGGCAAATGGATACGTTTCAATTAGAGGGGTAACATGTGTTGGGCATGAGGTGAAAGAGGGCCACGCGTGCAAAACGTATCGCCACCATTGAAATTAATAGGAGGAAACCATTAAATTAATTCTTTTGTAAAATCAGATTATTTGAGGAAATTACTCGGGTGAAAAGTATTCCTTAAAAGACCCACAGGGCTTAGACGTTGTTAAGCAGAACATGTGTCTTTATTAGGTAGGCGTGGATAATGACATGTACAAATGTACATACGGTATGTATAAAGAATGGTTCTGACGAGGTTTTCTGAAAAAAAAAGTTCCCAAAACACCCTTTGTGGACTGGAAGGAAATCTAGAATCAAATCTTATTTGTTGGTGGAGATTGTGATGTCAATACACGATGAACATCCAATGTTTAGGTACCCCTAAAACCCTAAAACAAGAAGTTCTCAGGACCCCTTTGTAGTCATACGAATTACTGAGGAGTGTAAGGACACATATGAGCTTTTGTTTGTATGGAATATACATTTCTACATGCATATTACTCTATATATTCAAAATTAAAACTAAACTTTAAAAAAAGTACTTATTCCATTAATATTAACACTAAACGTTTGACATGTTGTAAAATCTTAAATAAATAACACTGTAAATAGTTGTAGCCTATTTGGTCTAAAATTGACATATGTTCTTGGAGCAATTTTTAAAGGTAGAAGTTGAGATAATTTTAAAGATGCAATGGTAAATTAAAAAAAAAAAATTCATTTTTGAAATTGTTTTCCGGTTAGTTAGGAACATGTTTCTATACCCATAATTTTTCCGTGTAAATTTTGTGGCAACTGTGAAGTCGTTTTGGTCCCTATAAATTAGCTCACCTTCCATTACTGCCCCTTCGTGTTGTTTACACCACTTAATGTTTGTTACCCTATCTCTTTATACCCATTTACCCTACAGTGTACTTGTATATGTCTATAACTTGGTATTGGATTTCTGATCTACGTGGCATCACGTAGCCCCAGTAGCGCTTTCATGCATTCCTGTCAGTGGCAGAGAACCCCCTGAAACCCGCGGGCAACTCCCACGCAGGCGGACAAGGGACCCTTAAGCATCCGTGGGAAATCATGCATCAAAAGAAATGGCGGCGGCGTCTTTTCAAAACCTGTGGCAAAATTCAAAATCGCTACGTCACTTTCCTATCAACGAAAAGCAGCTCCTGTTTCTTCTGGATCACTTTCTTGCAACAGTTCACCGTGCAATGGTTTAGAAACCTACCAGGGTGAATGTTTTTGTACCAGTTTTCGTGGGGGAAAAAAACTGTTTGAAAATAATAGTACGGTGGGTGACCGCTTACAGCCATGGACTAAGGTTGGAAAAGAATTAGCAGCATCACCTTTACAGGGTGTTCCGACATAGATTTAAGCTATATTCGCACTTAATATTGCTTAGTGTTTGCTGTAGCAACACATGGCTTTAGAAACTTTCAGCACATACATCAGGGTGTCCTAAAACATATTTTTTTTTAAAAAATTCTCTCGAAAAATGTCTGACAAATTGTTATAATTAATAGTGAGAGTGGTCCTTGAAAATGTAAAAAATTAGCCTTGGAATCCCTCAATTTTTCCAGAAAATATAGTATACTGTGTATTTTCTAGATATGTTTATGTTAATTCTAAATATAATTCGTATATATATATGTATGTATGTTTATTTACAGTGCTTGTATATAACGATGATGCATGGCTTTAGTTGCTGTAATTTTTTGTTGTAATTAATCGTGAGAGGGGATCCTGAAAATTTTTAAAAATTGGATTTGGAAACCTTGAATTTTTCCACAAAAATTTCCAGAAGATTGACACATATACTGTGTATTTTCTAGATATTATTTATGTTAACTATAAATATAATCATATGAATATTTACAGTGCAACAATGGCTTTTGTTGCTGTAATTTTTTGTTGTAATTATATTATTAGTGAGAGGGGGTCCTTGAATTTTTCCAGAAAAAAATTACTGGAGACTGATACATATAGTGTATATTTTATGGATTGTTTATGTCAACTGTAAATATAATTCGTATATATATATTTACAGTATGTATATAACGATGATGATTTCTGTTTCTGTATGGAATACTATTACATATTACTGTAAAATGATCAAACATCCTGTTATAAAATCTTAGAGATCGATATTATCCTGTGCTAGCAATTTATATAAAAACAGAATACAAAAAATAATTCAGAAAGAAGACAATGTAGGTGCATCAGATACTCGCATCAAGTTACTTTGAACTTTGTGAATTTTTCAGCATTACTACCTCCCAGATAGTATGAACTTGCGAGTATTACTTTTCTCGGAATTTAAAAATTCAAATTCTTGCTCAAATTCATAAGCATATCTATTGTGGGTGGTCCAACCTGCAGGATGGTGATGAGAAAAGAAAAAAAAAACTTATAAGAATATTGCTTCACGTATATATATAGGATACATCACAAAATTCCTAAAATGATAAAAACTCACCTCATTACTTTCCATCAATGTCGATCCACCAGTGGCCACCATGAACGCATCAATATCACGTCCCATGATGCATCAGTGTTGGTCATGGCGGCTTCATCAAGCGACGTGCCAGCACACAATCGTGGTTTTACGCTCGTTTTTATCAGGGGTAAAAGCTATTACAATCCCCCGCTAAAATAAAAAATGTACAAAAAATCACCTCAAATAAAATGGGTGGAGAGGATGAAGAAAAGCGAACAAAAAAGCATAAAAGAGTGCACAACAGCTCCCTGTTGTTGTATGGGGAAATTCAATTTCCTGCGCTCACTGCACTACGTGGAACAGCTTCCGGTAGGATAATCAATTACCCGCCATATGTTGACCATTGTTGGCCGACGTCAACACAGCACACAAAGTTTTTAACACCGTTCATCCTCTTGTATTTCTTTCACTTAATAATGGGGGATAACTACGCGAGAAGCCGGCAATTTGATAAGGTTGAAAAAGTCACTAAATTAAAAGGGGCAGGAGGCGATGGACCCATGGTGCCAACACACCTCGCAATTAACTAAATGTTGCTGAAAGTAAAATAAGCCCTTTCAACATGCATCATGCTGTATGTTGGAAACTACAACTATAACTAACTTAGGTAACGCCGCTCTGGAGTAACCATCCCTTAAGGTGAGATTAGCACTCGCGAGTTATTCGGCAAAATTTCCCAAACTAAGCTTTAAACATAAAAACCCCTAAACATGACCATCTCGACAGCTGCTCTCAAAATTAGAACATGGTTCGTATTTTGCGAGCTGCTATCAGTGTACAGCTCTCGAACAGTAGCACACGCATTTTTGCACGTGCTACATTGATAACTGATATAGCATCTCGAGAGTTTTTCTAACGTGGAAATCCAACTTTATGATTAAATAACACATGGATTCCTCGATTGAGTTCAGTGGTGGTGAAAATTATTTATAAGTTAAAAATGCATGTATGTAAAATTTGTTTTTTTTATGTTCTGTTTTTAGACATTCAGATCTGTTTTGCTATCCTCTTGCGAATTATGTTTACGCCAAGATTTTCATACAAGTTGGGAAAATGGCATAAAGTGCATTTTTAGTTTGTCTATACATCGTGCCCACGCATAGGCATTAGCTGTTGAATTAATATAAAATTGTTTAGTAATCATTTCATTGTTGCGCGTTATTTCGGAGAACATATTCTATATTGGTATTGGCATCGCACTCCAGTGCACATGTAGAAATAATGTATAAAAAGTACACTGGCCTCGTTTGGAGCAATCTCAAAATTCATGCCCTTATGTGCTGTGACGTTGTATACAATATAGACATATGCTGTATTGTTTCTATAAATAAGCTAAACATAATGTAGTTAAGATTCAATATATCCATGGAAACAGTGTTTTCATATTTATATCATAAGTTTTCTGCTAATACTATATATTTGATAAATATACATGTACTGTATATGTAACTGGATATAAACTGTAAGGGATTTTACTGCTGCACAAATTGTTGGAAAAATAGTTTTTGTAAAGTTTGATGACTTTTTTTTGCTAATATTTTGGACCTTATTCAGCTTCAAAAAGTCTAAATAACACTATTTCGTTAAAGGGTACTATGAAGTTATCGGGCCTCAATTTACAGAGGCTATGTATACAATGTCAGATCGGATCCATCATACTGA
>JAQGAE010004517.1:0-12645 GCA_034696685.1 Julus scandinavius | reverse complement strand
TAATTGCTTGACCGTCAATGACGTCCAAAGTTTGAAACCTTTCAAACTTTTTCGACGTCTTTCGACCTGGCGGAAGTTGTCATAAACGCGTCATCAAGTAGGTTGCACGCATGCGCAGATCGAGTGACGGTCAGAAAAAGACGTCGGGCGATGCATCGTGAACTAGGCATTAAATGGCAATATCTGGCTCATATTTATCCTTCCCATTGGAAAAAATATGCCTTGAAATTGCAGTTATTTAGAAAAACTGCAATTTCTTACGTCACATTTACTGCACTTCTGTGCATTTCTGCCATTTAGAACTGCACTTTTACAACACTATTACTGCAGTTTTACTCTACTTTAGTTGCAAAAAAATGAAGTTGTTCTACCATTCATAAATGCAAATTATTAGTAGTTTTAAATTCTGCTGTTAATAGCACTTTACTGGAAAAATACTGCACTAAATTTAAATAAAGTATAGTAGATTTTCTGCTGGGTGATCTTTTGCATATAGAATTATTTGATAACATTAGTATCGAATGTAATGTTCGTATGCATTTATTACAGAGCTATACTCAGAATGCTGTATTAGCTGGTGCGGTTGCCATGAGTGGGGCTGCTGATACAATGATGGGCATCTACGCTGCTGTTATTGTTGGCTGCATAGCAGGAATCATATCAATGCTCACTTCATTTTATATTCAGGTAATTCCATGTTGTTTTCTGTCCCTTTCTTTTATCCTGGCTTCTTTATTAAATCTCACCATCATCTTTTTCATGTTTCTTTGCCTTAGGGCTTTTATATCTAGATGTTCTTTTATTAACATGTTTTCATCGTTATTTACCCATTTTTTCATATAGTGCCCGATATTCCTACGTGACTCCTTATGTTTTATAATTTTTCTAATTATTGTTTTTCACATTACGTGCTGTAATTTCAGTGTCAAAACTTTTTAGCTGCAGGCTGACTTAACAGTTTTGTCCCTACATGTTTTTTTTAAATTCCTCATGAAGAATTCAATTTTCTAATATATAGTTTTGTTAATGTATTCAGCCATTTCTTGCTTCTCGGTGGCACATTGTGGATACTTGTGCATCACATACATTACATGGTATGCCAGCCATCTTTGGAGGATTCGTCTCTGCTTTTTTTTCATATCTCGCCACTGAAGAAGAGTATGGGGAAAGGTAATGTTAGAGCGGTTTGAATAGGAAATACTGTACAATATTTTGTAGTTAAAATTTAAAATATAACAAGTAGCATGTTTAAAATCTCTGCTAAAGAGGAGGTGGGTTCGAGTAGTAGAAGAATCATCATGGAACCAATAAGTTTTCAAAATCTTCACTTATCTTCAATTCTTTACACAAATAAGATGTGTTTTTAATTTTTAATAAATACAGAAGTTTTAAACTTGTATTGCTTATTTTAATCGCTATATGTAAGGAATCTATGGGTACTCTGTACCTATGGGTATGAATTTATTCCTTTGTAATTGACTGCAAATACACAAAAAGCTCAGTGACTGCATGTTCTAACTAAAAGACAATGTTTATTAACTGATATGTAGCTGATAATCTTTACAAATGTTTTCAATTACATGGACCATATGCAAGTGTATGCAATGTATGTTACAAAAGCAATATAAATATTTCACTGACATGCTTTAAATCATTTTAGCCTCTACTTAATATTTCCTGCGAGGGCACCAATGGCAGGGACAGAAGATTTTCTTAGAGTGCATGCAATATGGCCTAATGTTAAACCTGGGATTGGACGAACAGCAATTCAACAAGCTGGATATCATTTGGCTTGCATTTTAATCACATTTGCAATTGCAATTCCAAGTGGACTATTGTCAGGTAATTTCGAATTATATTATTCACTGTAATTGGATGGGGAAAAAGAAGGGAAGAAATGTTCCCTAAATAGTAGGATTAAAATCATTAGATTCGAGTCTGGGTAAATGTTAAAAATCGTAGAAAATTATTACACTTACTTTTAGCTGTTTTCCTTTATAAAATTAATTGTATGTAGATATCATATTCATTGTCTGCAAGCTTTGTGCTATTTAAGCATATCGTTTCTAACTTCCTTGTTTACCCTAGCAAATGCTAGGACTACTTATTGTCCGAAAAAAACTAAATTCGGCCTAATCCCCTAAAGGGACGCCGAACTCTTTAAAAGCTCCAAAGGTGAGACATGATATTAAAATTACCAATATCCCTTAAAACGCAGAAGGATTAACAACTCCTGAGAAAAAATAGGCAAATGCTAATTAGGTCATGAAGCAAAACTTCCCCTTAAGCTTGAAACAGCGGATCACTAATTCTAGTGGTTCATCTATGTCACATGTGCCCCTTCCCAAATGGTATATTTTTCCAAAACCATAGTTAGACAGAGTAAAGGCTGGTTCACACTTGGCGAAAGTGGCACACAGTGAGCGATGAATCCGTCTGCTAAGGCCGGATATGACGCGCGCGCGTGCACAGTACCTAGTGATCCCGGATCACTTCACGTGACCAAAACATCATCGAAGTCCTCCTGGTCTTGCCGGAATCACTTTTGGTGAGCGGGATCACTCTTTGGATGAAACATGGCTTCTATTGGCGCGCGGGACACCTTTAGCAGGAGCGTCGATCTGTTATGCAGGAGCGTCCTCTTTGTGAGGTGCGCCAAGTGTGAACTGTCACAAAATTTGTGATCCGTGAGCGAGTGCACGACGGACGCTCACTGTGCGCCACTTTCGCCAAGTGTGAACCAGCCTTAAGGAAAATAACGATAAAACCTGCTTGGATTGCCTAGGCTGCAGAGCATACGCTCCTGTACATGCCTATGTGAAATTGTCTATCTGCATAAAAGACTTAGAAACTAAAAAAAAGACTTTGGAAAAACTCTCTTCGTTTCTTTTTTCAGCGACGTTAAGTGTTTTGCGGCGTTAAGTGATTTGAATAGGGCTTATACTGTAAGTCCTATTCAAATCACTCTCCGAGGCCTACTTCCCTCGTGTTACCTCCTTCGTACGGTATCAAAGCAGTTTGGCCATTAAAAGCTAAACTCTGGTATCTTCGACCTTATCTGACATTTAGTCAGACTTCGGTCTTCCTTTGCGCTTCTCAAGCGAAAGTGTACAACCAAAGGACTCACAATAAGTAGTCACCTCATAATTTGCGCCCAACAGCGTGGCACATAACCCTACGACCCGAGATTAAAGAAAATTATCGTGCTTTAAAGGTACTAACCCTGAATACCAATTATTCTCAAGAGCTCATAATTGGCACCTAACAGTGTGGCACGTACCCCCACAACCACAAGACAAAAACTTGTGCTCTAACGTATGATTGCAATAATTCCAATTATTCTCACTTAAAGCCCATAATTAGAGCCTAACAGCATGGCCAAAAATACCCACGATACCGAGATACAAGAAATCTCGTGATTTAAAGGTACTTAGCCCTAATACAAATTTTTGTGAACTAAATAGTTTATAATTGGCACTCAACAGCGTAGCCCGTACCACTAAGACCGAAAGTATCAAAAACTCTTGTGATCGAAGAATACCTGTTATTCTTAAAGCTTACAAAGTAGTAATTGGCGCTAAATAGCAAACCAATTTACGAGTTCATAATTGGCATACCAAAAACTCTTGGAATTAATAACTGGCGCTGAACAGCAAAGCACATATCTCGAAATACGCGGCAATAATACCAGTCATCTTCCAAATTTACAACTGGAAAACCAACATGGTGAGAAACGTTCACCCTTAAAACTATTACTTCAATAACTGGCGCTAAAACCAGCATTGCTAAAAAAGTTATCATAGTTTAAACAAACAAATGTTCGTGAACCAGTACTCAAAGTTAGTACATTAACAGTAAATACTGTTTGTTCCAATGCTAGCTAACACTAAATAGTGTTTGTTGATCCTCAGTGCGAAAGATAGCAACCTAAAGAGAATAATCAGTTTAGACCCCAAGCCCAAAGGGAACACCTCGCACTCAAACACGTTTGCTCAAATAAGAAGTTCTGACCCCAAGTCCCAAAGGGCATACCTCATGCTCGAAGATATGTTTGAAGTGATTATTAATCACAAATGCTATTCTGCAAAAGCAAGAGCAGGAATCAAGCCAAAGTAAGAAAAGTATTTTTTCCTACAACTTTTCCCCTGTACCAGTTTTTCCCCTGTAGTGACTAACGTTCAAACCACTCGGAAATCGAATAAAGAAGCCAGTGAAATAAATAACGAACAGTTAATTAAGGTTAATTCACGTCAAAGATAAACTTTGACTCCCCTTGGTGCAACAATCAGTGATCTGACTGCACCAAGAGAAATTGACTAGTGAGTCAGTTCCATGAAAACTCACACTAAAGATTACATCTCTCCATTGGAAGTTCTGCAGATTTTGACCAATTCAGGAATAAATATGCCTAGCGAAGTGTCCACATGCTGTGCCAACTGTCAACAATTCCTCGACCTTATGCAGCAAGTTGCTCAAGCGATCAATACGCTCGAAAGGACTTGTTCAGACTTAAAGTATGAGAAAAACTCGGCCTACGCAACACTAATGTCAAGTGTAACTTCGTCTACCAAAAGGATAGATGAACTTGACAAACGTCAGAAGAAGCTAGAGCAAGTTCTCCTTCTGACTAACTGACGCAGTAAGCAAGGCAACTCACAACCTTTCAACCACAGTTCCACAATCTGGGGGTGTCCAAATGTGTCGATCATAACTGGCCCTCCTACAAACCCAATTGAGAACTCCGCTCCAGTCACTTCGGCCTTGATCAGTCCGAACTCTTGATGCTCGGTAATTCTCGGACTTACAAATGCATCGGAAAAAATTCGACTACAGTGGATATGATTTCACTGAGGCCAAAGTAACCTCTGAAGTCTTTGCAGCCGTGGAGAAGTTCTCTGAAAAAAAAGACTTCTTCGATAGTTGGTGGGAACAAGTTCAGTTCATAATCGACACCAACAAATTAACCTTAGAGCAAGGATATGATGCCCACTTCTGGTTATTAATCAGCAAAGCTCGAAGCTTTTGGTTTAAGGAGAGATACGCCTACAAAACCTTCACCGAAGCAAAAATTGCTTTCTTCTCTCGATATGGAAAATACAAGACAGATATTGTGCTGTGCGAACAAATTAGTCGCCTCAAGCAACGCGAGTTTCAATCAACTCAAGAGTTCATCGAACTCATCATGTCTAAGTACCACAAAATGTGGTACTTACCTATGCTTTAAATGATGGTACAAGTCATTTTTCTGGCCTTATACCACTATATCCAGACATATAGATGTTAACAGGTTAAGGACCATGTGCAGCTTAGAAAGCTAGCGTTAAAGCAAGAAAATATGCTTCTGTCTGTTCAACAATGGCGACAGCCAATTAAAAAGTATCTTGGAAAGACGAAAGCTGGCATACCAGTACCACCACTAACTGACGCTCAGATTAGATGGAGTCATTCCAAACCGAGTCATAGTTACCATACAACAAGTAACACAAGCTAATCTAAAAATTGATATCTAGGCTCAACTCAGAACCAAAAATCTGGTTCTCATAATGGTCAGAGGCATAATAGCTCTAACCGTTATCATAGAGGAGGCACTAGTGGAAATCCACAGCCTACCCAAACAACTGCGCATTAGCAAATATACCATGTTTACGCAGAACACTGCTCCAGTGAAGCAGAATAGGGTTCAGGCCATAAAACTGGATAAACTTAGGCTAATAGCAGCCATGAACCTTGTCCCAGAACCACAACTAGATTGTAGGGTCTGTGGCAACAAAGGTACAGACGCACTCAATTGTCCAAAAAAGTGTGTAAATAAGTTCTGAAATAACAACCTAGTCGTTCTGCCAGTTCGACAACAGCTGAACACAGCTATCGCCACCACCTCGCCATCAGAAGACTTATTGGTCTACACAAACTGTAGCTTAGCAGGTGTGAATCATCAAGTACTACTTGATCCAGGAGCAAATTTCTCCCTTGGAGGAAAACAACTCCACGAGCAACTACAATGTCAAGGACAACCCATGACTCATTGCAGACATAGCGTTCAATTTGCAGATCAAGTGAAAAATAAGTACGAATCATTACTCGCCACTGTCAAAAGTTGTACTAGAAGGTCGAAACTTCTGTCAGGAAATCACAATCATCCCCTCGTATGATCAGTCAATCAATATACTTGGGATGGATTTCCTAAGACAGGCTGAAATCTTAATTGACTGCGGAGAAATCCAATGGCAATTCAAGAACCCTGTCATACAAACCATGGAAGCAGAAGCTCCTATGAGCCTAGTGGACAAGATCGAAAGAGTTCTTCCCAACAGCAGCTTGGAAGTTTTAGATAAAACTTCCCAGGTGAACCACATGCGTGTGCCTGAAGCCTTGTCACTCTTCGAAATGATGAAGATCCACATCTCTCTGCAGAAGAAAGAGATCAAGTCAACTGACTACTGGAAGTACATTAAGGGATCTTTGAAGAACCTGAGGAAGCAGCAGATGTCCCCCACAGAGGATCAACGTCAAGCCTGATGCTCAACCTTCAGCAGTAAGAGCGTGCACCGTGTCACCGATGAAGAAGATTCTTCAAGAGAAGGTCAATGACCTCATAAAGAAAGGATACATGTATCCTCTTCTTCTCCTTGGGCAGCACCATCACCAATGGTACCCAAGCCTGGAAATGCACTCAATGCAATTACCATACTGGACAGATATCCACTGCCTAAGATCAATGATCTAATAGCAGAGTTCCAGATCAAGCCGTACATGTCATCTCTTGATTTAACCAGTTGTTACTGGCCAATTCCCATCAATAAGGATTGCCAACAGCTGTTTTCGACTATCACACCATTTGAAACGTGTAGTTATACAAGAATGTTAATGTGAGCTCGAAACTCTGCAGCCCACTGTCAACTGAATGTGGATGAGATAATTCAGATGATCACTGGCATGCTTGTCAAAGCCTACCAAGACGATCTATACATCGGTAGTGATACTGTTGAAGATTATCTCCTTGATTTGGATAGAATCTTCAACAAGTTTGGCACAAAGAAATGTGAGTTTTTTATGAAAAGTCTTCTCTTCCTAGGACATGTCTTGTGCAGTCAAGGAATAAGTCCTTACCCAGAAAAAGTAGTGGCCATCTCAAATATTTACTACCCGAAGAACACAAAACAACTCAGAGCTTTCCTGGCCTCTTGATAATGGTTTGAAAAGTTTATGGTGGACTTATCCACCATTGCAACTCCTTTGCATTAATTGCTCCAAAAGGATGAACAGTTTGTTTTCACCGATGCCTGCAAACAGGCCGTGAGCAAACTGAAGCACTATCTTTGTGCAGCCCCAATCCTGGCTCAGCCTGACTTCGACAAGAGTTTCCATCTCTATACAGATGCAAGCAACAAAGCCATGGGAGCAGTACCTGGACAAGGTGATATAGATGACTTTTGAGTGATAGAATACACCTTGAAGTCCTTTAACTCCGCCCAAGCGAACTACTCTCCAACAGAGAAAAAAGCCCTAGCAGTCATCTGGGCAGTTAAGAAATTCTGAACTTATGTGGATGGGTAGACCTTCGTCGTACATACTGACCATGCTCCCCTTAACAGATAATCAAAATTAAGAAACCCAAGAGCAGAGTAGCTCGCTGGCTGATGGAAATCCAGCAGTTTGTCTTTGATGTAAAATACATTAAGGGGACTTGAACAACTTAGCAGACTTGCTATCTCGTACCTCAGGACCATCAGATCCTGTGGTACTCATTCACCATTTCTTGGTTGATGAACACGCAATCATGTCTGAAGTGTTTCGCGAAATGCAACTCTTAGATTAACAGTGCAATCACATCATCTGAGCCATAGAAGCTGAGGATGACCCAAGTGACACTGAAGGTCATACTTTCACCAATAGAGGATGCTCCTTGGCTAATGTAGTCCTCTTTAGGATCATGGATCCCTCACTAGATGAGGATCCCAAACTGAGGGTTCCAGCTGTTTTACAGCAAAGAGTCCAAAAATGTAACCATGATGCACCTGAAGAAGGGCATACTGGCATAAATGCCAACATAAGTAGGATATCCAAATGGTACTACTGGCCTGGACTCAAGCATCAAGCACAAACATATGTTCTGCAGTGCACAGAGTGTCAAAGGTACAAGTCCAAGAACACTGCAGATAAAACTCCAGTTTCTTTGCCTCCTATACCTCCTAGGTTTGATACCCGGGCTATCGACCTGATGGGTCCTTACCCAGTCACAAATACTGGAAGTAAATATATCTTCTCAGCATGTCACATTGCTACAGGATGGGTCGAACTCTTATTCATCTGTGATTCGAAAACTGAGACAATATCTCGAACTTTGATCGAAGAGATCTATCTTCGATTTGGGACTCCAAATATTGTCTGATGTGACAATGGTCACCAGTTTGTTTCGCTAATTTTGAAACAATTGTGATTCAACTGCAAAACATTGCACAATACCATCCTTAAGCTAATCCTGTGGAAAGGAAGCATAGACGTATATGTCAAACTTTCCACAGCAGTTTAAAACCCCTACAACACATGGGATGAGCATCTTGCAACTGTGAGATGGGCTTTGAACTCAAGCCCCAGCTCAGTGACTGGAAAAAGTGCCTTCTTCCAAACCTTTGGTCGAACACCCAGATCACCTCATGACAACTACTGACGTTCAATGATGTCTGTCATGTCCTGTTATTCTGCAAGGATAAATTCTCAGAATTCCTGGAGATACTCTCCAGCAAACTCCTAGTGTGTCGAGATAAACTCGAACAGACTCAGGATGACCGAAGACTAAAGCATGATCTTCGTGCTATCACCCCTGATTTTGAGGTTGGTGATAAAGTATGACTAACTTTTCAACATCGAAGTTAACCCCAAAAAGAGATGGGATTTATACAATCTGCAGAATCATCTCGCCCACAACTTATGAAGTGTGGGATACCTTGCGCTCTAAAACGCTTGGTATATACAATGCCAGAGACTTAACTAAAGCTGAAGATGAGGACGACACAACTCCTATACTTTGAACTAAGTCTCGAGGAAGACCTAACAAATGTTCGGACTTATCCTCCATGCAACCTGCATGCCCAGTACCTAGTACTGGCCCCCCCAAAAAAATGACTAAACGAGGAAGACCAAAGAAAGCTTCGGACTTGTCTTCCATGCAGAACGCTATCACAGCATATAATACTGACTACCTAGCGAAACAAGGAAGATCGAACAAATGTTCGGACTTACCTTCCATGCAAACAGCGTGCTCAGTATCCAATACTGATGCTACCCTGAATCCAAAGGCTATGAGAAAATGCGGTAGACCCGCCAAAACTAACTCCAAGATGCCTAAAATAGATCTTGTGAGAACAAGAACGAACAACCACGTTCAAAGTTTGCCAGGCAGCAAACTATTTATTGGAAAAGAGTTGGGATCCTTCCATGGTGCAAAAGTTCGTTAACATAATCATGTCCGAACTTTTACAATAACGCCAAAGTGCAAACGTACATGGAAACAATCTACACGAATACGTTAGCCAAGTTCGAACTTCGAACCAGGAAGCAATTAACATGCTTTAAATAATAGTCTTATCCCATTCCACAGGTGCCTGCACTTCTGCCAGTTTGAATTTTAAAGTCCAAATGTACGTGACCCAACACGTCGCCAATAATTTTACCAATTAGTCTCTAATTCAATTGAGCGTCACGCCCACTGACCTACTAGCTTCTTTAAGCTCGTGTGAGCTTCGACTCTTCCTCTCTTGTCCTCCACGTTTCTTTCGAGCACGTGTGTATACACAAATTAAGATTTCCATAGTTTTCAAAGTTCTTTCAAGCGTCATGGCTGACCAGTCTTCGGACCTTGACCGACTATTATCTCATAGTCGTGAGATGATCGATACCCACGACATGCCTGTCGACGGGACTGAACTCGATGAGTTCGTGACTCATCGTGCTAACCAGCACCTTCAACGGAAAACTTCAGACTTCCACGAACTATCAGGAGAAGCCCGAACTTCGGCAATTCTTGATGCGGCGTGTCAATGTACGGCCACTGACTTGTACAATGTGGACAATCTCACGGCCTTATTGCCATGCGCCCAAGATCCTCTGACAACGTTCGACATCATTGTAAGGATTGTCAGAGGATTGAACTCTGCATCAGATGCTGCTTTCTCTGCGCTAGCCCAGTATGTTACTGGTGACGAAACTCCAAATTCGACTGTTGGGTACGCAAAACTCATGGAAGCGTACATCAAAACTTCAACTCTATGCAAAGGAAAATGACTGCCCGAAAAAACATCGAGGCGAAATACGATGTTCTTCGAGAATGTGGATCAAGTTGCCAAACTTCGGCCTTCCACCGAAGCCGAGCACCCAATCGGCGTCTTCGAAGACCCCCAACTGGTGGTTCTGATCACTGCTAGTGATCGACAAGCCGTAGACAACGTTCTTGAGTGCAGCATTTCAAGAACATGAAGATCGTGAAATCACCAGCCAACTGCCACCGTCAAGTCTGACGCATCCCACAGCAGCAGAATGCATCGCCAAACTTCCCTCTACGCCTTCGACGTCATATAGGTATTCTAGACCTACTCCGCGAAAGGCCCTGACTCTTCGCAAATCGCTACTAGAGCTATTAAGTAGCAGAAGAAGTCTGCTCCATCTACTGTTCAGCCTTCGGCACCTAATCAGTCCGAACCTAAACAGTCCGAAATAAATCAATGCGAGCTCGACCCGTCCAACTCGGCAACCGCTGATGACTCGCCAATGACCGAGACAACTACTGCAACGACGGAGAAAATGCAAAGGTCTCCTTCTCCTTAACCTGGACCACCCTCGCATCCAGATGCCCCAGTATTTAAAATACCAAGAAAGATGGCATCTGCCATTGAGGCCAAAACGACGAAGCATCATCCTACAGTGTCCAGCAAAATCGTCAAGAAGTCAACTCCAGCCAAGAAGGGTAAAATATCACTGAAGAAGCTTCTGTCATTTTCTGAACAGAAAGTTGCAGCACACACCCGCTCTCGGGAATTTACTAATAGGACAGGACGATCTTGGACCCACTTTTCAAAATTTACCGGAGAATCACTAATTCTTCGGCAATATTTTATGGAACCTCCACAAAACCTGGAAGAAGGTTCTGCCATGCAACAATACCATGCCAAAATCGCGCGTCTAATGTCAAAGATCATGACGTCTACATATGTTCACCCTAAACTTGGAGATAGGAATTCGACGCCTAAAAGGAGTTGACCACGTTTTCACGACCACTTAATGGCAAGGAATGCTGTTACTACTGCTGTCATCACAAGCGGCACGAATCTTGCATCACGCACTGGGAAGGTGCCATCCAGATTCCACCATCACGAAGACTCAAGACACCACTTGGGGAAACCTACCTGCCTCATCACTGATCACAACCTGGACATACTCAACGCGATGTTCGAGCGACATGTATTCCCAGATGTTAGCAACACAAGAAAATCATCGTCAAAATCGTCGCGTGTCAGTCTCTCTCTCGTATGTTAGGACTGTATTTTGTAGTTTTAAAATTTAACACATCTAGGCCGCTTAAGAAATTAATGTCCATTGAACTAAAAAGTTTTTCATAAGCATTAGGAGGGGTATAAAGTGTATCGACCCTAACTTCCTTTTTTACCCTAGCAAATGCTAGGACTACTCATTGTCCAAATAGGACCTAATGCCCTAAAGGGACGCCGAACTCTTAAAAAGCTCCAAACGTGGGACAGGATATTGAAATTACCAATATCCCTTTAAATAACCCCAAACAAAGGGGATTAACAAACGCAGAAGACCAATTAGGCAAATGCTAATTAGTTCATGAAGCAAAACTTCCCCTTAAGCTCGAAACAGCGGCACTAATTCTAGTGGTCCATCTCTGTCACATGTGCCCCTTCCCAAATGGTATATAAAGGGTCCCAAAACCACAGTTAAACAGAGAGGAAAAGAAGGATAAAACCTGCTTGGATTGTCTAGGCTCCAGAGCATACGCTCCTGTACATGCCTATGTGAAATTGTCTATCTGCAAATAAATGACTTAGAAACTTAAACCAAAAGACTTTGGAAAACACTCTCTTCGTTCCTTTTTTCAGCGACGTTAAGCATTAAGCGACGTTAAGCTTGCATAGGACTTACATTACAAGTCCTATTCAAATCACTCCAAGGCCTGCTTCCCTCGTGTTTTCCTTCGTACGGTATCAAAGCAGTTTGGCCTTAAAAAGCCGACCTCCGATATCTTCGACCTTATCTGACATTTAGTCGGACTTCGGTCTTCCTTTGCGGTTCTCAAGCGAAGGTGTACAAACCAAAGGACTCACAAATAGTAGTCACCTCACTATCAGCCCTGGTGAAAGAAACAATTGGATTACAAAAAAAACCAATCATCCAATTATTATTTCGAGGTATACGGATGAAAACTTCCACCCATTAACTTCCTCTCAAAAACTTCCTGCCAAAAACTTCCTGCCGAAAGCTTACTGGTACAAATAACTTCCCGCCAACATCTTCCATTAGGTTAGGTTAGGTAAGGTAAGGTTAGGTTAGTTTAGGTTAGGTTAGGTTAGGTTAGGTTAGTTTAGGTTAGGTTAGGTTAGGTTAGTTTAGGTTAGGTTAGGTTAAGTT